>JAUMHA010008012.1:0-21077 GCA_032359765.1 Saxidomus gigantea
ACGTATGTATGAACATTTTTGAAAATCTTCTGCTCCATAATTACAAGGTCTAGAGCTTAGATATTTGGTATATACTGGCCCTGCCATTTTGACCTAGTTTTAGGTTTTGAAGCAACAGTGTACTGTATTTTTAACGTGTTTTCTTCAACGCTGTTGTTGGTCACGAATAATAACCAATTGTACCTAGGTGAGCAACGTAGGGACATTATGGCCCTCTTCTTAAAAATTAAGGTACTACATTATGCATACTGATACTTACTCGTGTTCAGACCTTTCAGAGAAATGAACGATCTAAAGAGATCGGTTGTTATAATGACTCGGAACAAGAAAGCAAAAATATCTTATCGCCTAAAACATTACTTGAGTTACATCATTAGGATTAATTACTTCATACTTCAAATTCTCTCCTCAAAATTTATTAAACATAGTTTCTATATTTGACACGTGTATTGTTTAAAGTACAATACTTAGTAACTTGCGTCTCTTTTACACTGTGAATACTAATGTTAACTTATCACTTAATAATTTTCTTCCCTGCGATTAAGTTTAGTTATTATCTTATTCAATAAGCATATTTCGTAAAATCTTATAAAGTACATTTTGTATTACGTTGAAAGTAGGTTAAGGTAACCATGGACTACTTAATGAATGATATGTTAGCTTTCGTTGATGGAGAAAAGTATAATGGTTCCATTTGTACAATAAAATACATCAACATGCACTGATATATTATTATGTATCTTAAACTATTTTACTGTATTTCAGGATGTAAATGACAACAAACCAACTTTTAATAAAACTGTATTTGTTGCGAACGTATCAGAAAATTCCACATCTAATGTTACACATTGTAAGTATGTTAAAACTTGTATGGCAATATATACTGCCAGGTTAGAAAAGTATACCGAATCCGGTGTCACTTAAAGTTACATTATCTTCATCTGTATATCCATTTTATGTACGTTCATTCATGTTTTTAAAAATGAAAAACTGAATTATGTGTTTTTATAGAACGCCTTTCAAAACAAATATTCAAGGGAAATGTGTATGTAAAATATGTTAGCTAATTCGATAAAAAAATAAATAAACGATGTATCTGTATCATTTTGAACCCATTGAGACAATTATGTCATATATGTTTAAACTTTGTGTTTGACTTGTGCTTTTAAATATATTAAATATGATATTCTTATAGAATAATGAGTACTATCTGATAGTCCTACAGTGTAAGATAATGCGTACAATCCTGACATAGCATTCAACACATAAATATGGTCATTTCCATCTTTAAAGTGAATCAAAAATGCAAATAATACATTTTAAAATGCTTCTTTTTTACAAACTTGAATCTGGGTTAATGGTTACCAATGACTAGTATATCTTAAAGTCCTATTAGCACTATCAATACTCATACATACAGTTATAAATTCACGGATGAAACAATTATAGAATTATGTTCTATTTAAACTAAATCAATGTTAATGTACAGTTTTCTTTCATATTTATGTCGCTTCTGCACGAAGAAGTGTTTTCAGACTGAGTTTTTTATTTTTTGAATTTCACTGAAGAACATATTGTGCTATATTTGCATGTTATAATAATAATAATAATAATAATAATAATAACTAAATGCGTAAAGGACTACTTTTAATGCATTCCTCGGCTGCCTGCTTACAACAAGTTTGATTTTATAAAATACTAATCACTATGTATCTAATTTTAAGCAACCTCTGTCGGAAGCGTTCTCGCATCAGACAACGATCGAACATTACAGAACAACAAGATCAATTATTTTATCGTATCTGGTGCGATGGATCATTTTGTTATGGAGCCCAGGACTGGCGAGGTCTCAGTCCAGATCGGTGCTAAACTTGATAGGGAGACAATCGCTAATTATAGCATAACTATTATGGTGATAGATCAGGGTTCGCCACCTCTTAACAGTACAGCTTTACTACAAATAGACGTTGACGATGTGAATGACCAAAATCCGGTGTTCAATGTATCTGACTATAAGGTATCTGTTTTTGAAAACACAACCGAACTTGTTGGAAGGACCTTCATAACTTGTTTAGCAACGGATCCGGATATTAATAGCAAACTCGAATACAATATAAGCATCATATTGGCAACCAATGAAGCCGGTGGTGTTGTGAATTCAACATTGGTTCAGGTAATGAAGCCTACTATATTTTTGTATAATCAAATAATAAATATGATATAGAGAAATACTTTTCATTGTTCAGGAAAAATGACACATTTGTCTTTATATAATTTTTAAAACTTAAAACTGTATTTTTGAAGATTTATCTCAAGAAAATCTACATACATTTGTAGAGTACTAAATATACAGCGTTTATACTTCAAAAATATTAATTTTTATGATTTCGACAAAGCAAAATGAACTAAAACAATAAGTAGTATTTGAATATATACTTGTCATACACAATAATTGATAGTACTAAGTCAAACATCAAATCTGCATTATGCATTATTCTTGCTAGTCACACATTACTTCAAAATTAGTCTTCCACCTGAGACTGCAGAAACAAATCGATGTATTGCATAGATAATTTTGATTGATTTTACAAGGTAAACTAGACTACTGTTTGAGTCAAAATATAGTGCTGCATGCCTGTAAAAAGCGGTATGAAAAGTGTTATATCATTATTCCACAGGTCCGAAAATATATATATTGATATCAACCTTAGTCTATATTTTATTGAAACTTTAAGTATCTGGAATACTGGAATAAAGTCCGAAACTCTGCCTTTTAATCAAACATTCCGCTTCTACCAAAACACTCGCTCTCACAAAAGGAGCATTTTTTATGGATATGTTGTACTGTCACTTTCCAAACGATCGAGTCTGTTACAATTGTATCATGAAAAGGCCATTTTTGTTTGTAGGACTACTTCAGGGTTCATGAAAACAATGGTTCAGTATATATATACACAGAACCTGATAGAGAACTAGCAAAGACTATTGTGCTGAAGATCCAAGCCATGGACAAAAATGCCTATGAACCTACTCCACAAATAGTCGAAGGTATTTTTATCTTGGTGTATTCTGCTATTTTTTAAGTTAGAAAGGTTATGACACTAGTATAGCGTGATTATCTGTAGTGACGTCGGATTTTCTCATAAAACCTTGGTGATGTAGCTGTGCTAATAAGTGTTCTAAACCGCCTCGGTTCTAAAAGAATTATATCTTATAACTCGTATATCAATAACAATAAGCATTGTTAAACACACTGTTTACAACATTTAAAATATTTGCGTTATTTTGTTGCTGCACTGTATTATACATGCTGGCAAACAATGCCAAAATTTTACATACCGATTTGTATCACTCATTGGACACAAACCATAACTTGGTTAAACAGGGTCGTACAAATTTATTGAGATAACAAGTAGTTACGCTTGTTGATTTCACAATCGACAGTGGTTAACACTATTTTGCTGTTTGGTTTATTATTATACAAATTCATTGTATTTTACTGAAACCTTGCAAAAATGTATCGGATGTTCTAATAAATGTTTACTTACCAGTACCTACAGAATACAAAGAACTTAGGAAAGTATGTCCAGTATCATTCATACATATTTGAGGTCTCAATGAAAGCTTACTGATTTTTTTACATATTGAATTTGTTTCTTTATCGGGAAGACATATTGGCACTTCTAATAACAAATAAATTCATACACAGAGACGTGTGTTTATCTGTTATAATGCAAGTTAATACGTCTCGTGGATAAAATCTGCAGTTTGCCTTTCAAATAAACATTCACCGTAAAGGCAACCTTGGAGATATATTGATGGCCTTAATAATGTAATAATAATTGCATTATGTTTACCAAATTTTATCTTTTTTCTAGTCCCGTTGACTGTAACGTTGTTAGATATCAACGACAATCCTCCAGAATTCACTGCAGAACTACCATATCATGTCAACGTGTCTGAAAATGCACAGGATCCTACGATACTACTTACCATTACTGCTACTGATAGAGATGAGAACAGGACAGTCAAATACGAAATCAACCACACATCAAATGAATCTCATTCATTTTACATAAATCCTTTATCAGGTATTTCAGAAGGTTCTCGCGTTTTTGCTATACTTACGGAAGTACTTCTGTTAAGTACTGCTGTTTATACATATGTATTACTGCAAATCTGGATTTGTTAAAAAAAACATGTGTTCAGAATTGTGTCTGTTGTTGTTCCAACGGCATAACACTTTGTCTTTATTGAACACATTCAATATGATAAAATAGTGTATTAACTTCTCATATCAAAAGCTGTGGATGTTATGAAATAACTAATCTATATTTGATTAAATGTTACCACATGATCTTTGTACAGTAAGCCATTTCAAAAGGTAGTATTCATTTCAGGTGTTCTCCGCAAAAATGGTCCACTAGATAGAGAAAGGAACTCAAGTATTACTCTTCAAGTAAAAGCAACCGATAATGGTGTACCGCCTTTAACTTCAACTGCAGAAGTGTTTGTCACAGTGCTTGATTTTAATGATAATGCGCCAGATTTTGTAGATTTCACCAAAAACACAAGTATACCGGAGAATGCATCTGCTGGTTATTTTGTACTCCGAGTTAATGCATCAGATGATGACATTGGTCCAAACAAAAATGTTACATACAATATAGAGGAAGGAGCTGACGGAAAGTTTACAATCGACCCACTCAGTGTAAGCAATGTATATGTAGCTTATGTATGTGCACAACATTGTTCATGTTTTAATATGACATAAAACTAGTCAGTATGATGACATGATGTTTAACGTTGACCTTTGGTTTCGTAAATGTTTGACATATAAGTGGTTGGATAAAAATGATAAATGAAGTACAATTTTTACATTTCCTTCTCGACATTTATTGTAAGATATTTTGTGTACGTTCTTATGCAGACAAACTTCAGGCGTTAAGTATGATCTACGCAGAAAATTATATCTATGTATATAGTTGCTATGCCATATCTGTCGCCGAAATGTCCCCTCCGCTTCGTACCGCATTAAAATCAGTTGGCAACAACACGGTACTGATACAGAACACATGTTCAGCTAGCTCCAAGCAATGTCAACTTCACACGCAGAGGTCATTATCTATAGTGATTAAAAGTCAGCTGACTATATTTCAGACTCTTTTGATATACAATGTATGTATCTGCTAGGTCAAGGTCAACGTCACACTAAGCAATTTAAGGATCTTTTTGAATGTACTGATATTGTAAAATAGATACGGATAGTGAATGATAGTACCATGTTCTATTCTCTCTAAAAAATGTAAACATATTTAATTCTTTTGTAATCAAGTCGCGTTTTCACGAAAAAGAGTTGCCAGCAAGCCTGTTCTATATTTTTCAATATCATTGAAAAACACCGCTCTAAAAAGTAAAGTTATAAATGTGTTTTGTACAGAAAGGTCATTTCCGCCGGTAAGGCATCTTTCTTGATAAAATCTACTTGTCAGTGTGGTCCTGGGACTTCAAAGGTCATGACTTTAGCTATATTTTACGTCTGACCTGTACCTCTTGCACTTCTTTAGTGAGCATATTTTAACAAGTTAGCGCAAATATTCATTGTATCGAGTCAAAGTAAGGAGTGTAGGGTGTTTCATAAGGACACTCCTTACATCTAGCAGATTATATTCTCCAAACATAAATAATATGTTAAATGAACGTAAAATGATGAATAATTACAATTTGAAAGAACAACATGGTGTAGAAAACTACCTCATTATCGTACAATTAATTAACATATAACAACTGTACATAGTATATTGAACGTTCTACGCCTTTGAACGCTGATTTTACAGATGATTACAAGAATGTATAGCTTTAACTTTAAAGTAAAGTAACAATAATTACAAATAGTCTATCATTTATGCTTTTGACTTAATTCAATTCGGCACAAGATTTAGGGAGTGCCTTTTTTAATAATCTAACTGTGTATTGAAATAGTTCACTGTATTAAAATGTCCTTGGTCATGCTTAACTGTAAAAGCACTGAAAAGAATTTTAATTCAAACTGCATATAAAGGAAAGATAAATAGCAGAGAATCTAACCCTACTGTGCATTGATTTTTTGCATTTGCTCCTTAATAGGGCTTACACCTTTATAAAAACGTGAACATTTAGCGGGAATCCGATCACCAGAGACACCTAGCGGCAGATGTTTTGCGCAAACACTTTACAAAACGTAAAATGCCCAGATTGTATCCAAGCTTTCGTGACGATAAGCACCATCCTGTCTAAATGTTTAAAACACGGTAGTGCAGTTTTTCGTTTTATGACAGAAAAAAAGTTCAGATCTAGCCATCTAACGTTTCCAAATTAAACATCGCGGAGAGTTACGGTCTAGTTAACCGCAGTAGCTTAAATACGCAAAAGGTATTTTCGCGAAAATAGAATTTCAATACGCAAGTACTTTTTTGGGTTAAATGGTGTGTTCAATTAGTGAAAAGGTCAGCCAATTATGTAAATATTGAATTTATAGATTAGTGGCCAAAATGACTGGCTAAATATTTTGAGCCAGTTTGTACACAAGACCGCCCTTTAGTACTCAAGTACTTTGATTTATAATTATATTGAAGAAACATCAAGAACTTTAGGATTAATTTCGATTCGTGAACACCAATGAAATATTAATGAGGAATTGCTTTTTCTAGGAAGATTAAATTGGCTAGCCATGGGTGTTTAGTTTGATCAAAAATAGTCTTAAAATTGTTGAGTATATCGAAAGTTAACAATTTAAGATTTTATTCTGTTTTGTATCATCAACAAGAAGCACAAAGTGCCAGTATTGCTCTTCTGGATTGACTAGACTGTTCTGGATAAGTTATGTGAAAACCTTACCATATTGACACGATGTGCAGAGTGCTTAATACCACAACCTTGGTTCAAGGTCAAGGACACTGTTACTAAAAAGAGACAAATGGTTTCCACTCAATAACCCGAGTTAGGAGTGTCCAATTGCAATGAAACTTGCATGGAGAGGAAGCTTGGGATTACATAGCGCGTCTCTAGTGCCAAGGTCAAGGCCACTGTTACTAAAAATAGATTTGTTTTAAGAAAATAAAGCAAAAACAAATCCGTTGAGGGGGGTCAAAGTTAAATTCTTTCAATGTAATATATGTACTTATTTTTCACACAATAACCCTTTTCAGTTTGCGCACAAAATAAAACACGTAGAAATATATGATCTTAAAGTTATTACATAAATCTTCCTACATGCACTTCCCAAACCAGTTCTGAAATTACCATTTATTATAATTATCCCCATAACAGGGAGTGGTAATGTGTGTGTTGGAGACATAATGTTTTTGTGTTAAAGAACAACTCTCTAGTTCAAATTTTATTGCATTTCAGGGAAACATTACAGTATCGGATGAACTAGACAGAGAAACAAAGCCTGTTTATACTTTGAGAATCAAAGCACAAGATAATCCACTGGATCCAAAGGAACAGAAAACTGATATAGACACTTTAAAAGTCAGATTACAAGACATCAATGACAACTATCCGCAGTTCGAAAAGAAAGTTTACTCTAAGAGTGTACAGGAAGATGTGAATATTGGCAGTGTAGTGATACAGATCTCAGCTTCAGATATTGATGAAGACAGAACGAACAATTCACAAATCAGCTTCTCCTTCAGCAATAATACGTCACCTTCAGGTCTTTTCAGAATAGATCAGGAATCAGGAATTGTATATGTAAATAGTTCTTTAGAAGGCAGTGCTGAATTGTACACTCTCGGACTTGTAGCAGAGGATCACGGAGAACCAAAACGAACAAACAACTCAGCTGTTGTCAGCATCACCGTGCTAGATATCAATCTCAATAATCCATCCATAACAAATCTGCCCCCTGGTCACAAAATAAAAGTTTACGAGGTAAGAAAATCACATGTTTTAATTGCCCAGAAAATGTACATATTTACTTTGTCAGCCAGTTACTTACTTTAAACTGTATGATCAACATATACTCGGTATAAAAATGTATGGCCCATTCAAAGAAGTTTTGGTGCATTACTCTCAGCTGTCGATAAGTCGGTCGGTTGATATATCTTAGTTTCAGGTTAATCACTAGAGAAGGCTTAGACTCGTAGGTTTAAAACTTTTTCGGGACATTGGTTACCGACAGTTTATGAAAACTGATGATTTAAAGATCATTGGGCTAAAGGTCAAGATCACAGTGACCATGCATTTAAAAGCATTTCCGTTCAATAAGTCAACAATGCTTTAAGCTGTCTTAAAATCTTACTAGAAATAAAGTAATCCTGTTACTGAATTTAAGGGCAATGGGTCAAATGCCAAGGTCACGGTAACTTTGGGTTTTTCGGTAATTAACTTTAAGCGCTTAGGTTTTTAAACTTGTGTAGAGTAAATTTATACAGAGAAAATAAAAAATATTTTTGGGGTCTATAGGATAAAGTTCAAGCTCACAGTGACCTTGCATTTAAAAACAGTTTCAGTTCAACAACTTGACAGTCCTTCAATTTAAGGTCTTTCAATTTGCTAGGCTATTGTTTATGAAAAGCAAACGATCCCTTTTTATAATGGCGTCAATAGGCCAAAGTTCAATGATAGTGCATTTAGGAACTGTTTACGTTAAATTACTCAGGAAATGTTTAAAGGTCCACTACTAAGCGACAATTAAGTGACAGTTATTTCAATGGCAAGTACATTACCTTATGCAAGACACTAAATAATGATGATTGGCATGTTAGAATTTACAAAAAAAGTGTTTGGAACACGAAGAAAATTATGTGTATTATGTTGAAATCTCGCTGAATCGACAAAATGACCACCCAGGTCTTTTTAACTTTCTTCATAATGCATAGAAAAATAATTGTACATGTACTGTGATTGATTCAGAATTTCTACATACCAACTTTAATTTTTCATAAAAAATAACTTATTTATGTGCTTTTTGAAATATATTTGAATTTTCGCTTTCCTTAGTATTGGACCTTTAAAGCGTCATACCCAAATAACTGATGTCGAATAAATAACCACCAACACATGAATAATAATAGAATATTTGGAAGTATTATATCTTAACCTAAAAGTTTCAGCTATGCATTCCCAGACATTAAAATCAGGAGTTTAAAATATACTGCAGTACTGTAAACCATTCAATAATCTATGTAGAGTTGTTTTTGTACAATTAATGGGTGGATGCGATTTATTACAGAAAGCCTCTATATTGATTAATTGTGGTAAAATGAGGCATTTTTCGCCATAGGTTCTTCTTTGAAGTTGTATTTATTTATCATTTTACATCCATTGAACACATAATCTATGTTTCGAGAATATAATCTGCTAAATGTAGAGAGTGCCTCTTTAACTTCAATTTTGCAAGGATTTTTGGTTGTGAGAAGTTGATGAACACTAATTGTATTGAGGTAACTAAAAATTAAATGGCCTGGAGCTTACATATTTAGTATGCATCATTGTCTATTGGACCTCTACCACGTTTGTTAAAATCTAGCCCCTAGGATCGATTTCAGTACCGCCTAGGGGGTCACAGGAAAACCTTTAAAAAGTCTTCTGCTCCGAAACCACAAGGTGTAGAGCTTAGCTATTTGGTGTATTACATTGTCTAGTGGACCTCTTTGAAATTTGTTCATTTCTTGCCCCTGTGTCAGAATTGACCACACCCTAGGGCCACTGATCTTCATATAGACTTATTTAGGAACAACTTTTCATATCAGAAACCTATAATCAAAGAGCTGAGGTATCTTGTGTGTATCATTGACATGGACCTCTACAAAGTATGATCAAATCATGTCCCCGGGGATAAAACTGACCCTGTCCGGGGATCACTTCGTATAGGAAAAACTTTAAAAATCTTCTACTACAAAACCAAAAGGGCTAGAACTTAGATGTTGTCTAGCGGACTCCTACAAAGTTTGTTCAAATATTGCCCCTGTGGTCAATATTGGTTCTGCTCAGGGGTCACTCTTTCGAAATAAACTTATATAGGAAAATATCTTCTCCAAAACCACATGGCATAGATGTTAGATATTTAGTATGTAACACTGTATGTCTAGTGCTCATCTACTAAGTGTGTTCAGATTATGCCTCTGGGGTCAAACTTCACCACGCCCGCCGGGGGTCCTAAATGACTTCCCTTTGGAACAAGTGACTTCCTTTGTGGCCAGTGACATTGACTTCCTTTGAAACTAGTGACTTGTCCTTGGAACAAGAGACGTCTTTAGCAACCAGTGACCTCACCTAAAACAAGTGATTTCCTTAGCAACCACTGATTTGCTTAGCAACAACTTAGACTTCAAATAACCAGTGACTTCCCTAGCAACCAGTAACTTCATTAGCAACTTCAAGCATCATCTTGACATCAGATACTTCATTAGCAACCAGCAAAAGTTGTCTTTGGCAATCACTGACTTCCTGTAGTTACCAATGGTTTCTTTAGCAACAAAAGACTGTCATTGGCAGCTATAGACACAACCAGTAATTTCCTTAGGTAAGTGCACTAGTACTCAAGTGAGAGATATAGGTCCATCATGGCCCTCTTGTTTCATTATTTTTCCTATAGATGTATAAGTTTCTTTCTTTTAAATTTCTTAACATAATATGTAGTCAAAACATGTTTAAAAAATGTCTACTGTAAGTGTTGATTTTCAGTGCGTAGATGTCGGACACACAATTTATAAGTTCAACTTCTCGGACGGTGACAAGGGTATCAATGCCCGTGCCGACTTCAACATAAGTGAGATTGATGGAAGCATATTTGACACTTTTGAAATGAAATCCAACGGAATATTAAGAGTTAAAAAGAAGCTTAATGCCATAAAACCACACACATACCGGGTAAACTAATTTTCTTTTGCAAAAGAAAAGAATATACAACAGTGCATGTAGTTGTCTTTATTATTCGATACTTGATTATGACCATATCTAGTTTGAAAATCGTAGTATTTGTCGTTAAACATATTAAAAAAATGTTTTGATTAAAGGTTCTTTGTTCATTTCATTTTTCAGATTTTCACCCAAATTAGATTTTATGCTTAAATAAATTTAAGTTTCAAGTGCAAGTCACAGATAGAGGTACGCCAGCATTATCATCTGATAAAACAACAATCACAGTTGAAGTTCTTGATGTTGATGACCACTTGCCATCTTTTACGCAAAACACAATATCCTTCAGTGTGAAGGAAAATCAAGCCACTGGCTGGGTTGTTGGCGCAGTATCAGCCGTAGATCCAGATCAAAACTCTACTGCTTGTTACTCCTTTAAAGGTATTAAGTACTTTATTTTGACTTTCAATGAGCAAACTTATAACACCAGGAACTACATAAATTGTATGGCGTGAGAATGCTAAACTGATCTTTTTGATTCAAAAACACGTCCTTTTTTAACTGTTTTTAACATTTCTGGTGGCAGAAGGCCTACAGTATTTATTCAAAACAATAAATATAAATGCGTCTTTAGATAGGGCACAATTTACATACTATGACGCCTTAACTATTTGTTCGGAAAAACGTTTACATTTAAATTATCATTCCAGTAATTTGAATACATTTAGTTGGAAATTGAAATGTATAAAAGATAAAATTACACTTTCGTTATAGTTAAAATAGCATAGCTGTACATGTTGCAAATTAGATCCATGCAGACTATTGCTGTGATATTTCACATATAATCATTTTATTACATGTAGTTAAACATGTACCATTCGAAGGTTTTCGTTAATATCAGGGCTTTAAATTTCTTCACTATATATTATCCAGTAAAGTCTATGCTACAGTTTTATAGATACAGTATAAGGTAATCTTATTATAAAGGCGCTCTTTTGTATTTCAGATAATGCGATGAGGATATTCGACATAGGCAGTCATAATGGCAGTATCGTAACACATTATGTACTAGATTACGAAAATATAACTCAATACAAATTTACTGTTAAAGTAAAGGACTGTTCTATAATTGATACAAACAGTAGTGAATGTGGGAATATTACACATTCAATTGACCCTGACTATAGAGAATTTATTGATGTTACGGTAAATGTTATAGATGCTAACGACCACCCTCCTGTATTTAAAGTTGACGAGATAAGTGTAGGAATGAGAAGAACAACAGAAATAAACACAACACTAGACATATCACTAAAGGTAAACCTTTAAAGGCCTACAAACACTTTGAATTTCTCGGACAGAATACAGATTAACTGATAGACTAATGACAAAGCAATACATTACTTATTCTGTAACTCACGTCGTTTGCTTTCACAAATAGGTACATTGTAATAAGTAATCTTATTTTGTACATTTATATCATTAAATACACTGCGATGTATTTATTGTATGCACTTGCGATTTAAAAACAACGTTAGAAATAGTTTTGGGTTTAATCTTGCTAGAAAGACGTTTTTCTTCGCAATATAACTGTGACAAGCAATCGAAACATCGAAAGTGCTCATTGAGGTTTAAGTTGATATTTTTTTCTGTCGTCTCTTCTGAGCAATTAAAAAAATCGAGGCATAGAATTGGTATATGTACCTAATTTGGTATCGATATGTGTGTTTCCAAATAATAGTGATACACTTCAGACGAGGGACTACATTGAGGACAAGGACACCGATGTAAATGGCAAACAAGCTTGGGTATTCACAAATGGGGGCGATATACAGACAAGTTCCTCTTTGAGCGGCATAAATGGTATTCTGCATGGAGTTACAAGCTGCAGTGACAAGAAACACGTAAGTGATTCATCTTGATGACACCGACTTAGATTAGACTTAAAATGATAATTTCTTTAACCTGATTACGTACTTTAATATAAATTATTATTAACTAAGTTGTCACAAGATGCTCGACCATAGAAATAGTTGAACAGTTCTTTCAATTTTTCAATTTATAAACTGCTGATGTGTAAGATTGAAAGAACTGCTCAACTATCTCTACGGCCGAGCATCTGGAAGAGACATTGAACGAATTAAGTGACAGTTAGAACAATTTCACCATTTGGTTTGGTCAGTTCTTGCACAAAATTGGATATTTTTATGCAAGAACTGAAATGACATTTTAACAATATTTGCAACGAAACATACTTATACAGGTTTTAAAAGCTTATATAACAGGAAATTGGTTGTGTATTATTTCAAAAGACCACCAGATTACATTTTAGTAATAGCATCATTTTGTCATTGGTGTCCATTTTTTAAGTTTCTTCGGAAAAATATTTGATAAACGTGTTGTGCATTCTCGCCGTACGCTTGACTACCAAAGAACATCCGTCCCATCCATGCTATTTGTAAGAACTACTGACGTGAATTCAATGAAATTTCATAGACTGCTTCACTATAAGAGGAGATGCGCATATTACCAGACTTAGCACGTTTCAGTTATTAATAAATGGTTTAGTGCCCTTCAGTTACATATACGTTCGTGTACGCGCTATTTTGCAGCAACCACAGGCTGGACTTCAACTACTTTTCATGGAAAGCTTTCCAAACAAGAGAAAATACGCATATTGCAAGAATGTTCCGGTTGACTGAATTTTTACGATGAATAAAGGTCCTTTATTTTTAAATATACTTTACTTTTGTGCCTTCCTCTCATGGCCATTTCTCAGGAACTGCTCAGTAGGATTCTGTGAAACTTCATAAACTACTTTTCCATATCCTTTCTTGTCCTCGCTACTTCTCAGCAACCTCAGGCTGGAATTCAAAAAATCTTCATTTGAAACTTTACTAGCAAGAGGAGATGCGCATATTACCAGAATGTCCTGGTTCATGGATTTTCATTGGATTTAAGCCCTTTCATATGGCAATCGTCCGCACCAAAACTTTACCTCGTCCGGGAGATTTGCCGTTTCATATTTTTTTCCTTTTTTAGCTTTGTTGACACAGTACACAATAGCTTTTTTATGATGTGTTTACATTAAAAAAATTAATGCCGATATCTATTTCTTTTCAAGCATATAGTATGTATTACCGGCAATGGATCCTTAATCAACAACAAGTATTACAGCGAGGACATTTCTGGATATTTCATCGTGCCTGTCAATGTCAGTGACACTGCTGGTAGTGATACCGTCAACGTTAAGGTAGACATTTTTGTAGACTTCACAGTGAGATACACTTTCAACTAAGCTTTGACAAGTGAAATTCTAATACAATTACAACAACTTAAGCAATGAATTTTCTAAAATAATTCTACTTTGTGGACTTACTGGATTGTGTTCTCATTAAGAAGTATTTATGACAGTGATTATTTATACTTGCAGATTTTCTTGATCAGCGATTCACAGATTCTTGTTATGACACTTCTAGGATCGAAAGAAGAAATTGCTGAAAAGAAAAACGAAATTTTGAAGTCAGTATAGCAAGTTTTATTGTAACAATAGTGTAACAGTTAATTCTAAAGTGAAAGTATTATTATACAACTTTATATAAATCCTATTATTTTAACGCTTTACGTTGCTTTTTCTTTATATGACTGACAAAATTATTTTCATTGCTTGCAAGGCCAGATATTATGCTCAACAGCATGCATAACAGAACACAAATTTTCTTTGCTTGTGTTTATTCATCAATCTGTTCCTTTATTATTTTACCCAGTGAAATAAAGACACAAATCAGTGAAATAAAGACACAAATCAGTGAAATAAAGACACAAATCAGTGGAATTGATGAGTAGACTAATATTGTTTTTACAAATAACACTGTAACAAAATTTTTAAAAACTCACAACTCTTGATTTGTTTGTTTGGCGAATATTTAAACAGGATTGTTCAACATTCTTTGACGTGGTTAACATTGAATTAAAATAAGATATGCACTTGGAACGCTCAACAATAGTACAGTTTGTAGGTGGTTAACATGAATTAAAAATTGGTATAAATAGTACTTGGAACGCTCAAAGCTTACTCGGAAGTTCTTTTTACATACCTTTTTAATAATGTTTTTCTGAAAACGTACATGCAAGTTTATAAAGATTGCTTCAACTTTTTAAATAAACCTCTTTAGACGTATACTGTGATCTCATGTATGTTAATTCAAGTTGTGATGTTTAAACCTCCAGGATATACAGTGAAGTGACAGGATATACTTTCGTTTACGACTGGCTGGAGGACCATAAAACACCAGATGGGAGAGTAGAAACTTTCAAGTTAGTTCCTTTTTGAAATTACCGTCTTGAATCTTTAAATATCATGATATGCAATCGGTTTCCTCAATATGTATTCATAATATGAAAGAAAGAAAGTATTTCTTAATATTCCGTTTCATACATACATTTGTATAGAATGATCTAAATAACACGTATCTTCTTTTTTTAATCAGAACGGACCTGTATTTCCACGTGGTTGACAGACAAACGGAAAGAGCACTTTCCGCAAGCGAGGCTATTCGGTATGTTAACCATATACATACCAATAAAATTGAAATCATGAAATCAATTCTAACAAAGAAACACACAATTCATATGCAAATGTTTCAAATTAATAACAAATTGTTTTTGTTACATAATTTGCCAAATGAACAAATACTTAGCAGCGCCTTTAAATAATATCACGGTATTCCTTTAATGCAAATGCCTATTTTAAACATAATCAAAATAAGTAAACTTACTCTTACACCATTGGTGCTATCACTTTAGCATACAACACTTTTATTGCAACTATAATTGTCACGTTTTAGATAATGTTTTACTATATTATTGTGAAAAGCAACTTTTTAGAAATCATTGGAGAAGACAACTTTCTTAGAATCATTATTTGGTTTGTTGATGTATTTCTTAACAAAAATTAATCGGATAAGTTAACCGATAAATATAATCATCTATAAGTTTATAATGTATTTGTTTTTCATATTCAATGTAAAGGGTTGTTGACAGTAACTATGAAAAGTTGCTACAAGCCATGCAGCAATTCAGTGTTTTACAAATAGTTGTAAGTAGTTACATTCAATAAATTTCATTCTGGTTTGAGATTTTATAATAAATAGTGTAAGTTTTATGAAACATCATACAAGTACGCTCAAACTATTTTGATGAAGCCATTAGGCGGATAAATCATTAAATGTTTAGAGAATCAAACCAAGGTTTTTTTAAAGTATATTATTATGAAAAATGTTACTTTATCTCTATTTTCTATACTTTATAGTCAAGTGTGAAAGAAGCTGTTGAAGAAGATAACTTTCAAAGAACTATATACTTTCTGGCTGCTGTGATAGCGGCTCTTGCTGTTACTGTGGCTATTATAGTCTACGTTTCAATTACAACCAGAAACACATACAAAAGAAAGTTGAAGGCAGCGACAGTAAAGCCTCGAGGTACATGCAGTTTGAACAGCAGGCTTTTCTTAACGATAGACATCAGCAGACTAAATCGATGTCCTGTAATTTAAATAGTCTAAGACTTATGCTGATAAAATCAACCTTTTATAACTTTTGTACTTAAAATTCTTAGATTTATGAAACTGCAGTGAAGTTGTTCTGAAAAGCCCTATTCCTAAATGTGAGTTTAAAGTCTCAAGACATTTAAAAATAATATTTACTTAAATTTCTGTAACGCTATGGTAAGTTGTTTTTGTTTGCTTAAAGTACGATCTGTTTCAGTCAATGTAAACAATCATTTTAGATGAACAAACTGCTGTAATTTCACTTTGCAGATATTCGCGACGTAACTGAAAAAGATAACGGAGTTATACCAGGAAGTAATATATATTGTCGACTGTAAGTATTTACTTTGGTTGGTTTAAAAATACCTGGTACATTTGTAATATTCATTACCTACGAAAGATTTGCGGGCTATACTGGAATCGTTCATTCGTCTATAAAAGAGAAATATCCATTGTTTTCTCAGCAACTTCAATGCAACGCCACAGGAATGATAAGTGCGAAACCTTGTTGCCTGTATCGATGGCATGTTGTGGTCGAATAATTTTTGATTGAGTTATTGCCATTTGATTTATTCATAGTTACATAGAGTGTAAACCGAGGTGTTTGTATGTGCGATCTTTTTCAAATAACTTAGTAAACACGGATTCAATTAAAATGTACAGGAGTGATGCGTATCAAAACTTATTGTGCTTACTGTTATATATGTATGCATTTGTATAGTCTCTGGGTTTAAAACCCTATATACACTAGTTGTGTAGCCACCACTGACTGAATCAATGAAAATTAACAGGCGTGATTAAGGCTGCTAGCTCTCAGTTTTGCTAAAAATATAGGTCTTCACATTGTATGAAATAATATATATTTAAATATATAGTCAAATAAAAAGGTTCCAGTATAAATTCCTGTAATGTTTATATGTTTATATAATTTATACGCTTCCAACTTGTAAAGCGTTACAAACGCTTTTGATATACAGTATAAACGTGTAAAAGTGCCGTAAAACCCTTAGCTCACCTACAGTTGCAACATATTTTCTCAATTCCTACCTTGATTTTTAAATGTGTTGTTGATTCAAGCAATTACTTTTACATGCTATACTTAGAATTTTATACTTGAATTTGTTAAAACATAGTCTTTGAAAGCTTCACTGTGCATTGCTCATTCTTTTAGTTTGCCGAAGCAGTTTAAACGGGAAAGGGACAAATAACTTTGTCAAGGTGGCGCCTGGGGGTGTTTATCACCTTTAGTCACCTGTTAAGTTTGCATTATGTGCAGTACATTGAACAGTTCTAAACGTTAAGATGTTTAGCTTATTGTTACCAGTTGTTTAAAATATTCTAGTTAGCATTGATGACCTTGAAAAATTCAGCAGATTTAAACGTCAGTAACACTTATTAAAATTGATTCAGAATGGTGGTTTTTAGTTTTGGGAAATGTTCATATAGAATCATAAGCAAACAATGTTTTATTGAGATAATAGTTTTAAATACTAGCGAGTGACAAATCAATATTGAAAGAGACACTTTTTTATTTTATAACTTTTCTTTTCAGGGCAAATCCATTACTACATGCTGAAATTCCAGAGAAGATAGAATATGACAATATCAGCATGGGCAGGTAAATGTACATGTAATACTTGCATTGGAAATTTCGACGAAAATGGCCCCTGTACATATATCCTTAGGGGTATTTATAATGTGTAAAATGGCTAATGCTATAACAGTGTAGAGCTTTTTTTCCAATAGCAGGGACAATAATATATATGTTCACAAAGCAGTGAGATTGAGTAACCCGAACTTAGTAATACTCATCTCGGACACAGGTTTTGTGATTTATAAGCTAATTGTATTTTCCCAAAGTTGTACTTCTAAAAACCAATTAATTATGTACAAACTAAAATAATTTCTAAAGTGTTAAAGCTTTTTATTTCAGTCATAATTCTTTGGACACAAATAGTGTTGGAGAGCCCCGAGAGGAAACTGGCACATTTGAGGAAAAAGAGGTGAGAATGGACATGTACCTGGAATACGATACTTGCAACTCCAATACGGAGAGCCCTCTAGACGTGGCCTTGAAGCAGTATGACATGCAGAACCATCAGAACAAACAGGACAACAGCAGTACAGAAGGAATTGTTTCTCCGCATGGTATGGAGGCTTTTGAATTTGAGAACCATGCTTATGTTGGAGAATTCGAGACAACCGAAATCTGAGATGAACATTTTTGTGTTTTTTATTTGTGAAAATGGTTAACTTTCTGTCTCTCGTGTTTGCTCATTTTTTCATCGCTTTCTTCTTACTGTAATACATGTGTCAATACTTTGCCAAGATTGTTAGATATTTTTAATCGGAGAGTTCATTCACGTGTTTATTTGTAGAAAACTATGACTGTCACAAATCATTTAGGAATAATTCACCGGTAATATAGGTATCATAATTTGATAGAAAGTTTATTGATAAATATCAAAAAGCACAAAAAAACGTTCGTTCAACATGAAAGTGTTACAGTAAATAGTGTTATTAGTGTATGTTCCAGATAAAAGATCCCGAAACTGTCAAATGAACTATTAAATACTGATCGCACATTTGTTATAATATCTTTAATCATGCTATAGGCTGTGTACATACATAACACCTTTTTGTGCATTTATCTCAAATATATCTTGAGAAAATATCTCAAAAAAGGAGACGTATAAGAGAAAACATTTTTTAAATTATAAGTGAAACGTGTATATTTGCATTCAAGAATTGTTTTAAACCAATCCATTCATTTTCAATCAACTTTTGAAACATTTGATGACATGAAATCCGAATATTATTTTTGTAAGTCCTACTTTAACGTTAAGTGTGTTTTGTCTTGTTTGTAGAAGGGATTACATGAAATTAAGAGTATCATTACATTTCCTGTTTTTTTTCATATCTAGCATTACAACTTCACTAATTTTGATAGCATGTAATGCTTATACATTGTACTTAATATTTTTGCACTAAAAAAAAAAAAGTCTTATATAAATACTGTGTTAGATTAAACTGTTATCAGTCATATTATAGGTACCTTTGATCTTTCTTGTTTTATTTATCAGATTATATGTACAATGTGTTGGTTTGTATTTCTAAATCCTTCTAGTGCCTTAGATATTGTTGCTTAGTTTGCAATTGGAATATGTTTCAGTATCAATTCAGATTATAAAGAGAACACTGCACAGCGTCCGTAAATCTCGTATCAAATACATAATAGGGCACGCAATTGGTTTGATGTGTTCGTGTTAATACAATTTTTGTAATGCAGACAAAAACTTGCAACAATAAAAATCATACTTATTTGCATTTCGTTGATTTTGATAAGCTCTGCAAGCTCAGCTTATCTGCATTCAGCTCAGATCACAACCAAGCGATTACGGAACGTTAATATTTTGTTGTACTTTAACTTCAAGGAGCAAGCCAATCATCGTAGAAGGCCTCGTATAAGATAATTGACAGTATCATTACAATTCCCAACCGTGACATGTTCACACACTATTCACCTGTATACTGACATCATTAATTGATATGCATCAGTCTCTTGTAAAATCTGAAAATACACGACCGACCAAACATATTCGATCGACTGCTTTGTTTCAGACTGACTGACGGAACCACGCAAGTAAAACCGCATATCAAAAAGCCTTGTCTACGATTTCGCCATATTTGTACAATTATTTCTAGAAAATGCAAAGCAGGCACTACACAAAATGCATGTAGGTAATTTGCTATTTTTGTTTGAAAGAATGATATATCTTAATTATCATGCTATGATATGGCCTCTGAATTATTCAGACATTGAAACAAATCTTAGTAAGGCAATATCTTCCCTTCAGTATGAATTTTATTATCAAAACAAGTTGTATCAATGTTGTACCTAATCATTGTATATTTAAATGACAAGCTTATATGCATAAACATAATGATATAATTATGAACAAAGAAATGCAAAATGTTGTAAGACTTTTAATCTACGCAATTCTTTTCGCCAGAATAACGACTGCTGTAAGCTCAGGCAAATGTAAGAAAACATAAATAAAAGTTCCAAAATGTTATTCAAACTATACGCCTGCATGTATGTCTTAACTGCTCAATATCTCAGTATCTTGAATAAAATGGTCACTGTTTATTAGATTAACTTCTAGAAAAACTAATATCACCATGTCATTTTACCAATCTTATTCATAAGACTAACATCTTGAAGAATAAGATCACCAAGTTATTTCATCCATGAAGCATCTCGTTTATTAGATTAACATCTAGGAGAATAAGATAACCATGCCATATCACCAATCCTGTTCATAAGATTAACATATTGAAGAAAAAGATCACCATGTCATTTCGACCATCCTGTTAATTAGATTACATGTAACATGTAGAAAAATAAGATCACCATGCCTTTTCATCCGTAATGTTCATAAGATTAACATCAGGAAGAATAAAGATCACCATGCTTTACATCCATCATGTTCATAGGATTAACACCAGGAAGAATAAAACGCACCATGCTTTTAACCCATGATGTTCATAAGATAAACATCAGGAAGAATAAAGAACGCCATGCTTTTCACCCATCATGTTCATTATAATATGAAAATAGGCAATACCTATATCGGGCGAAAGCATAACTTTAGAAATGGTACGAATTTTCAGGGGACGCAAA
>JAUMHA010008123.1:0-21075 GCA_032359765.1 Saxidomus gigantea
TTCTACAATGACATACAAAACGTATGTCATTTTATTACGAAATATCGAGGTTGGTGTTAATATAGGATGGTCTTTATAGCAGAACTTTACTTTATTTAAAGCACTGATCTAAAAAATATAGTAATGGTTTATACCTTGAGAAGCTTGAGGTATCATAGACTTGGATAAATTCGCGAAAAAATGTATCCGTATGTGACATCGGAGAATATTTTACAAAGATGTGTAAATAGTAAGTAAAGCAATATGTGTGTTCCGGCCTCCTTGCCAAGCCAATTAAGGTCGGCAGGGTTATATTTTTTATTTTGCCCTTTTTATCTAAAGCAATTGAGAATTTGTCATGTTTTTTTTTATAAATATAAGGATCAAGATGGCCTTATATCGTCCACCTTGGTACCATTGATCGTTACACAAGGTCAACAACAGAGCCGTAGAAAACAAAATGAAAGTACAAGATTTTTAAAGTATTTTTCAATAAAAGTCTAAATAAAACAAGTCAACCCTCGGACGTGGTCAAATGTGACCACAGGAGCACGCTCTGAACATACTTAAAATATAGAACACACCAAACACTGCTACAGACTAAATATTCTGGGTCTAAAGGTTTCTGAAATTTTTTTTTTAATTCTTACTACATATTTCTGTGTAACGCATGAACCCCTCTGGGCAAGGCCATTTCTGACCCTAATGACATAATTTTAACGATCCTGGGAGAAATAAACTAGAAAGTGTAACACGACAGCTATCTTAGCTCTAAGTTTTATAGTATATTAGAGTACTTCATTACAAAAGTCTTTATAAAAAATTGAATTTTAATCCCAGGGACACGCTTTGAACAGATTTGATAAAAGACCATCCACAACATACTTCACACCCAATATCTTAAATCATATTGTTACCATGTGTTTTTAATAACTTTGGTAGCGCTTTACGCAAGTAACATTCCTGCCAAGTTTCATTAACATAACTCAAGTGGGTTTAAAGAAGATGTCGTTTGAAGGAAATGGTGGACGGACGGGCCTACGGAGATGTCCGAGCAACGCCAGACGGTGAGTGGTTCTAATACATCACCTATGCACGTTGTGCCAGGTGAGCTAAAAGTTTGATATCGGCAGTAAAATGTAAAGGTCAGTCGTGAGACTCAAGACACACGTTTTTTTGCCGGAACTCACCTATATCAGAAATAATGGTGTTCGGGTCTCTTGTAGTAAATTCTGAAATATCGTTTAGATTAAACCATCACTAAATATAATATATTGAACTTTAAAAAGGAACTCATAAATGAAACATACTGTACATAATACAACAGACTCAAGAGTAAAAAGTATGATAAAGATTAGTGTTAAGTCAAAAACTGTATAGAAAATGTAACTGAGTGTTTGTTCAGATCATTATTTAGACTAACTGTATCTAAGATCCATTAACGAAATAGAAAATAAGCATAATTCAACAATGTTTTTTTGTGTTTAGTTTTTGAATGAATCGCAAATAACTGATTGTTTGATATGGTTTTGATTTTTTTTGTCAAATTTTAAAGTAAAACAGAACGAATGAATAAAATACCAAATGTTGATGTTTGTGTTGTTGTGGTTGGTTTTGTTGTTGTTGAGACATGGGTCCATCTGAATTTGTTCACCGTAGGGTCACAGATCAGTGTCTGCGTTAAACTCAGGCTTCCGTTACTCACACACTTTCCTTCAATACGACAGAATCCACCCTGTAATAATTTACAAAAGTACAATGAATTGATACATTGTTTTAATATTCTGCTTTGAAAAGCGTTGAAGTTGCCATAAACAAATTTTAAATTTGACCACAACTGATGATAAGAGCGTTTCTTATCTACTGAATGAAAACCAATAAGCAAACTAACCTTAAGACTAAATGTCAATCCTATGGAGTTATTTGTATACGTCTGACATGTTGAATCAAATACATAGACGTCAAGAGTCTTGTTAGAGAAGTTTGTGCCATCATTACTGACGGCTACTTGGTAACCGTGAACAAAATCATGTGATGAATCTTCAGAATCAGATCGCCTTTTCCTGGATAGCATTTGATGATCAACTGGACAAAGAGCTTCAATTAATGTTTCAGCAGTTCCTTTGGTATGTAATGTTTGACCAAATACACGTGTATTGTTCGGCTTCATCTTCAAGTACATGTAAAAAAAACACAAAACTACTGGTACTTTGGCGAAGAGAGTCTTTGTGCATATGTAACGTATTTCAATATATCAATAGTAACAAGAGTCATGTTAGACATGGCCATCCTCCAGCCGAATGCTTTTCTATGACTAAAAATTTGAGGTGAGAGGAATGGATATGGTAGAGGTTCTACTTTAATAACATATAAGTAACTGTAAAGCGATGAGGGTTATTCACCTGCTCTTTCTCTGTGTAAATGTCGCACTTCTTGTCTAAAAATCTGAAATTGTTTGATTTGCACAAACGTTTTATGCAAAAAATCAATAAAGAGAGATACATCAAAACCAGGGTAAGTTTAAGTTTAAGTTTTGTCTTTGACACTGGACTGTTCTATGATTGTATGTAATTTGAATCAATTCAGTTTAGTACTTAAGGAGTGCTGACCCTGACAAGAAAAAGTAATAAAGAAGATAATTAAAAAATACGATGAGCTTGAGTTAAGGTCCTTGTACACTGCACTTTCTATTAATGTCCTCTGTCTGTGTGTAAAGTTAAAACAAATTCCCTTGATTACTTTCGAAGTTATGTTCCGGACAAAAGTGTTATTTTGCAAGAGGGCAATGATGGCCCTATATCGCTCACCTAAGTACATTCACTTACCTCTGGAAGTTTATTGTTGCTAAAGGGAGTCAGTAGTTGCTAAGGACGTCACTGGTTGCTATGGAAGTCACTTGTTCCAAGGGGAAGTCCATGGTTGCTAGAGTAAGTCACTAAAGAGTCACTGGTAAATGCTTAGGAAGTCAGTAGTTGTTTGTTAAGTCACTGGTTATTATAGGAAATCATTGGAAGCGAAGTTTCTCCTAAACTCTAATAAAAACAAGAGACCCTTCGGCCTGTGTTGTCAATTTTGACCCCAGGGGCATGATTTAAATAACCTTGGTAGAGGCCCACTAAACAATGTTATATATGAAATATCTACGCTCTAGGCCTGGCTTTTTTTAGAATAAGATTATTAAAGTTTTTTCTTAAGCAAGTGACCCCCCGGGGTAGGGTCAATTTTTTATATATAAGCTCTATACCTGATGGTTTCGAAAAGGTGATTTTTAAACGTTTTCCTATACATGTCTATGTAAAACAAGTGACCCCTGGGTGGGGCCAATATTGTCCACAGGGGCAAGATTTGAACAAACTTGGTACAGGTCCTCTTCATAATGCTGTATACTAAATAACTAAGCTCTAGGCCTTGTAGTGCCAGAGAAAATGATTTTTAAAGGTTTTTCCTCTTTGTTGCCAAAGCAATTAGAGTTCTGCGGGGAATGGAATTCTTTGAGCAATTTTGGTAGAGCTTTATGTAAGGAACATCACTGTCAAGTTTCATCAACACTGGCCCAAAGGTTTCAGATGAGATGTCTTTTAAAGCAAAATGTTGACGGACGACGGACAATCATCCATCCTTAAAGCTCACCCTGGCACAAAGAGCCAGGTAAGCTAAAATCAATTAAGAGAGATAACTCAAATACAGAGTAAGGTACGGTTATTGTTCTTAAACACTTCACTGCATCTTAATGTCCTATGTAAGTGTATGCAATTTGAATAAAATCGGTTCAGTACTTAAAGAGTTATTGCCCGGACAGAAAATTTAATAAAGGGAGATAATCCAAAAATAGAACATGCTAGAGTTCAGGTCCTTGTACACTGCACTTTCTCTTAATGTCCTCTGTCTGTGTGTAAAGTTTAAATAAACTACCTTGAATACATTCATAGTTATACTCCGGACAAGTATGACGGACGGACGCACGTGCGGACGTACGGACGCACGGACGGAGCCCATTACCATATCTCCTCCGCCAAGGTGGGGGATAACAAAAAGTATGATCCAGTTTAATTTATTTCTCGGAATTTGCATTTGTACTGGACTATTATTTACCATGCGAAATCGCGTCTATCAAGTAACCAAAGCTGCAATTAAACAGTATTACAAGGTTTAGGATATCATGCGCAACCTAATTTGGTCAGATGATCATGCGGAATTTATTTCCTTCGTACGATCTTTATTGCGTTGGTGTGAATATATTCATAAAGTGAGATACATGTGTACGTTTACAAGCATAAGACATATATCTCATATATATATTTTGATTTTACCAAAACTAAAATAAAGCTATGTAAGACTAATGTTTTAACTGTAGTAAGTAAATGAAGAATAAATAACAGATTTAATCTACTTACCGTAAACCACTTTAATCGACAAGTCAAATTAGTACCCACAAAAACCTCTCCGAACACGTAAATATGAGTGCAGTCCTCAGATTTTTCATCACACAATCCATGGTCGAGTGTATGTTCTAGCCGTGGTGGTTTATTTATATCTAAGGAGCAGTCTGTAGCACCAAACCCTTGCCTGCATACACACACACCTGTTTAAATATCATGAAGTGTTTAGAGTTCGCTGTAGATAATTCAGTGTAAATGCACAGCTGAGATTATCGTCATAATATACGCTATTCAATATATATGTATTTACAAAAACATGCACCAGAGGATCTTTCAATACAGTCATTGTCGGTAAAAGGACCAAGGTTGTTACATTCAATACTGCTTAATGTCTTCAAATTTTACCTTTTGAACAATTTCCGTTTCCTGAGCAATCGTTTAAGCATGAGATTTCTTGGATGGAATTTATTGTATTTTCTAGTTCTTCTATTTCCTTTATTTCGACTGGAGGCATTAACGTACGTCCTACTTGTGATCCAAACTCTGCTTCTTTTGTCGCGTTTCTCGCCTTATCTATGATTTCCTGTCTAACATTTGCATTTCTGTGAATTTCAGTTTTACAGGTATCTTGCATAGATTGTTTTGATAATTTTGTCCACGCAGAAGAATTTGTCAGCTAAAATAAAGATTCGCTATTGTAATAAACTATTATGGTACTGGTGAAGACAAGGGTACGGACTTATTAATAACATCAAATTCCGTACCTTATATGTTGAAGAAAACACAATTTTGTTTCTGCCACATGTTGGTTCTCCCTAATTAACAAAAATAATCGTCCCACGGATTACAAGGCATTTGTTATGAACAGATGTCGATGTCAAATATAGTGTCAGCGCTATGGCTTGAATATGCTATATAGAACACAACTCCTTCTACAGTTTTGCATTACAAGCTTTCTAGATTGGCTCAGTAACTGCACATGATTTGCATGAAGCGAAGTATGTGTTGATGACAATATAACTGGCCCTTTGTTTTTGAGGATATGCTATATAGCACATATATGATACATAATCTTGTAGATATAACTCAACCTGCAGTTTTGAACAACCTGAAATTGTCATGTGCAAGAGGTACAAATATATAGGCGGGAGTATATTAGGCGCCTGTGGCGACAGTTCTTGTTTTAACTTGTTACACTACTGTTTGTGTGACATTTACTCTTTGTTACACAAATAGGAACTTCGAAGATTCATTTACATATTATAGCTGCCGTAGTCACCCACATTCAAGAGTAACAACTGTATCTATGCACTGGTCTACACTTTCTCTCTGTGTCACGAGAAATGTTTAAATTACTCTTGCGATGCCAGCCATAGTTAACTAAATAATTAATTAGATATATATTTATTCAAATTACACATAAATAGTTGCTTATGTTAATGTCTGTAAGGTGTTGTCTTTTTTCAACATATGAAAAAGGGACATTGTCTTTGATGTTCATTCGGAGGAAACTCTTATATATTTATCAATAGTAACGCTTCAGTCAGTGGGGATCATGCAGATATGAAAACTCCTGGTACTGTATAATATATATAATAATTCTTGGTGGCGAAAACCCACTTATTGTTTATTATTTCTGGCCAGTCAGGTTAATTTGCATGATCAGTTGATAATTGTTTGAGTACAGCTTTATATATTTTTAGTAAGTGACTGAACACTCTCTTTATATTTGGAAACAATACTTAACATCAATATGTATGCTTTATGAACAGCCATGTTCTCCAAATAAACGTAGTAGCTACAGTTTTATTGCAACAAACGCAACACAAACTCGAGCGCTATCGTTGGTAGTGATTATTAATCTCACTTATGCGCTGGTCACTATGGCACTAAAGTACTCTTTGGTACTGTAAAATACTGTTGAACTCTATACGTCTAATAAGTACTTTAGAACTCTATAATATGTAGCGTTATGTAGTATCCTAAATTATTCTAATGTAGTGTATAGTAGTACTACGTATATATTTAAAGACTTTTCTTATTTTAATAATACTCACAACTGTGTGAACCGGATCGGGACCATTTCCCGTTTTGGAAGGACAGATGGTACAAAGCATGTCTAGTGACATTCCATCCAGTGTTTCACGAGAAGAGGACGTTTAAAGAATTTTCTATTTTAGTAAAAGCGGCCCGTGCGTACAGAATCATTTCGTATTTTTTTGAAAGCAGACAATGCAAGGATGCTACAGAGTGTGTCTGCTGACAATCAATCTAGTGGTTAATAAAAAGAAGTCATTTGAATGTTTTTTCTACATTTAGTAACAGTGGCCCTTAGTAACAGTGGCACAATGTACCAGAACTTGTTCCTGTTATTTTTGAAACGGGTCAATCCAAGGATGCTATCTGGTGACATTCCATCAAATGGTTCACGAGAAGAAGCCATTGGGGGTTTGATTTTATTTGAAGCAATAGTGGCCCATATATATGTGCACTGGTCCGGAACTATTTCCACTTTTTGAAAGGGGACAATGCAATGATGCTACAGAGAAAGTTTAATAACATTCCATCCAAGCCATTGAATTAATTTTCTATAATTAGTAACAGCGGCCCCTGTGTGCATTAGACCGTAACCATTTCCGTTGTTTGAAAGGGAACCATGCAAGGATGACACAGAGAAAGTTTCAATGAAAACACTTCGGTACGGGACGCAACGCGAGGGTACGGCACTGCCATCCCCATCCCGCCCCAAACTATGTTTGGTAGGGTTTTTACCAGTTGTAAAGTTTTTCTCATTGGCAATTCCTACAACCTTTTAAATAGCTTTCAACTAAATCAATTATAAAACGTACCAAAATATCTAGTATACAGTTCTCTACTGAAACATTAGTATGTGTAGAAGGGACTTTTCGGCACAGTTCAAATGTTTTCGCAGTTGAAAAGAAGCTTCTGCAATGTTCTGCTGCCGAACTGCTATTCCAAATTTCAGGTGTTTCCGCCCGTCTCTGAAAGTATTTATAGACAACGATGAGAAATATATATGTCAGTAACTTATCAGTGATGAAAACACAGACAATTCATACAGATGTGTTGAAGTAAACAATTTTTTTCAAGTAACTTTTTGGTACACAAAATGTCGAGGATTTCGTATTTAATATTACTTTGTACTCTTAGAGCGAAGAACATTACATGTCTTTCTGAACTTGACTTTTATACATGTGTAATAAGATTGGACTGGAAGACCTGCATAATGGACGAAAGATCGCGTGTACAAGTATGTTAAACTTATAATCCATTTCGTTGATACTGGTAGGAGGCCAGCTAGCATGTAAAAGATAAATGGGAGTAAATAAAAGTTTGATAGCATGTGTAAAATGCTTTTTGTTTGTCTAATGCTAGTTACTTTTACGACTTTGTGGTCAGGTGCGTAATGCCGTGTCTGTCTCACTACTGGAATTCTAGGTCTCTTTGTTAATGACCGCACAGAACGCCGGGATGAAACCACACCACAGCTGTGTTGTCCTGTTCGCACTCCAGGTGTGCATTCTGACACACTTCTGTTGCAAGTCAATGGACCAGTGTGGCTTTGTTGGCACGTACACATAGGAAATACCCAGGGTACTAAATTTATTCTTTCTACATTTTTAGAAAACAAGCTTTCCTGTTCTATCACTCTCCAACTATCAATAAACTGCTGTTTATTATCAGTTCTTCCGATACTTTCGTTTCTGTGTTGAAAATCGTCAATTTGGTTGCTATTTAAAGTTCCGCATAAACCAGAACTGTTTCCACCTTTATCATGAACAGACGGCAGAATACTTATATCTAAAACCTTTCCTCCCTCTGGCCCCATATACGGCTGGTTATCAATTCTAGCTCTTACAGCTGTACCAAAAGGTAGATAAACCTGAAAGACAAAGGAGGATACATCATACGAACAATTCTTGAAATAAGCAGGGGTCAAAATAATGTCTTTACATAGAAACAAATGTTTATTTTATGTATATAAAATGATCTTAACACTTTGCCTCATTACAATTTAAATAAATAACTGCGAGCAGTAAGAACCGACATGTTCTGCAGTCTATAAAATCTTAAATGTTCTGAAGTCCAAAAGATCTGCAATGCTCTGCACTCCACACAATCTCAAATCAGCTGCACTCTGTTAGATATCAAATGTACTACAGTCTAAAAGATCTGAACTGTTCTGCAATCTATAAGATCTCATTCGTTCTTCAGTCTATAAGACATGAAGTGTTCTGCAAAGATCTCAACTGTTCTGCGTAATGTCACAATATATCTAAGTGGAAAATATTATAAAAAACATATAAATAGTATAGTTTGCTCCGTCAGACTATAAAAATGTAATTTAACGAAACTTACTGTGTATGTAAAGTCATTATCCTTTTTAACTGTCAAAGTCTCGTCACCACAATGCTTGTGTCCTATATCAAGCAGGTTGTCACAGACATTAATGACATAAACATCTCTACCTGCCCTAACTGCTACTCCACAGTTGCACATCGCTGTAGAATTGTTACTACATGGAGCTATCTTATGTTGAACCTAAACATATAAAGCAGCAAACTAAAACAATACTGTCCATTATCAAAACATTTCAAATAAACAATACATTAGTTTCAACTATATTAACCTTTCGTAAATTGAATTATTTTTTGTTTAACCATATGATATACGCACATCAGTGTGATTCTTATTCATGCTAAAGAATTATTTAATGAAGAGACACAAACGTTTACGAAGCACATAAATGGCCCATTCCTACGTTTTTAGTATCATTGCCATTTGGTACTGACCCTCATGGTATTCGAAAGGACAAGGAAACCATTAATCGTTGAATTGCACATTTTTCCAGTTAAAAAGGTTTTGTGAAAAAATGCAGACCTATAAACTCGAAACGAAAACAATACGAACCTCAACATTTGTGAAATATTTATGCTTGTAAAGAATGTATTCACCGCTATTTTCATGATGCTCATACGTTCTGAAAACGAACAGTAGAACCAACTGATTTGGTTAATTAAACAACCAATGTTTGTTTGCTACTTGTTACTGTATTTATATTCATATAATTCTTTTATACTAATAAATAATCTGTCAAACATAAAGCCTTTATTCAACCATTAAACACGGCTGACAGAAAACAAATCTGTATTGTATGTAGCAACGTGCAATCCGCACAGTGCCATAATTTGTATTAGTGCATTCAATAGGCCAATAGAAGATTCATGCATACACATGACGTTAAATACGTCGCTTTTGATTGCGTCGTTACTATATGTACTTGCTTATACGATAGCGTCAATAAAGTGGCGTCGCACACAGCTCTTATTTCGCGCGAATACGAGTTTTTCTTTAATTGTATGTTTAAAATGTCGCTATAATTCATTTTATTCGCGCTGACACGTGTTAAAAGTATATGATAAAAGATGCCGGATTGGCTCTTGTCGCGGTCGGATCAAACGAGTGTTCCGCACGACTCGGGCAAATCATATTACTATACTATTAATCCTATTATATGTTATTATTATGTATTGCATGTGATTCTTTTAGTGTTTTATCTCCATGTTTGCGAAAAAAGTGATTTGTACGTCGATGTGTTTGTCTTGACCAGCTCTATCTGTCTGCGACAAAAACATGCATATTGACGTCATTGACGAAGATTTCCAGTAATATTTTGCGCTGTTAGGAGTGTTTGAACACGTTGGTGGCTCTTATACATTGTATTGCTTTATATCCATGACATATAGCACTACAGTAGTAAATAAATGCTTTTCTGTCATGAATTTATGGACTTAGGGCAGCTTGACATTGCACATTCATTTATTAAATCATATTACGGTCATATGATGTAATTTAATGTGCATGTTTAGTCAGGTAGTTATTATTTGCTCTCTTAATCCAGAAACAAATACGATTTTTTAACAACTTTGCTCTCATATCAAAGTGAAAATGCAAAATTGCAAAGTCATAAAATTATGAGATTTATAGAATCTAAGCAACACAAGGATCAACTGAATGTATTTTTCATTTTTTGACATAAAGAAGATCATTTAAAAATGAGGTTAGCTAAAGTCATGTTTCTTTGGTCATTGCACTCCCTCTTAATAGCCCCTATGAATGTGTGAAATATCAACTTTACACAGTATTTGAGTTATGCCCCGAAACAAGCTATAAGTTGATAACTAAGATTATGGTTTTAAAAACATGGTCCTTTGTCACTGCACTTCCTCTCAATGACCTCCAATGTGCGAAGTATCAACTCTATCCTTTCAATACGTTTTAGCAATGCTCTGGACAAGAAGAATCCAGACAGATAAACAGACAGATGACAAAGTGGCGACTTAGAGAAGCATAAAAATGCATTCCGTCAACCAATGAAATGGACGAGATTGGATTTACGATACCGCAGCATCTTCGGAAGCCAGAATTTAAAAAATGTAAACAAACGTGCGCTTATTTTACTTGTGTCGTAACGTTTATATATAAACAAATACAATGTTTACTTGTCATTTTAATTTTTGTATATCAGCATGTAACCGTTTTAAATAGAAGTATGTTTCAGTGTCAAATATTTGCTAGCCGAGTTCACTACACAGCTTTCAATTCCTTTCACGAGTTATGCATATCACTAACAGTCATTGACGATATATTTGAACAGTAACGATACCTCCAAGTGCACGACGTCATCAGGGTTTTAATGAAGATCATATTTAGATATTAAAAGTAATTTTGATATCGATATAAATTGATATTACTGAAAATCATCAGCTTGTTATCTTCAACAAAAATGCATTAATACACATGTGACATTAACACACTAATGTAAATTAGTCGTCCATTTATAGTGTTGAATTTGTCTGAGATGACCCCTAAATTAAAAAATTGTTGAACCTACAACTGTGATCCGCATTGGGTCCGAATATATTCTACGAGCCTTTTTATCCTGTAGAGAGTATGTTAATCTCACTTAGTCAACAAGAGCCATGTTAAAATTGGCCATTCCCCGGCCGCGTGCTCTTTCTATGACCAAGAAATTTGAGGTATAAGGAATGGATATGGTATATGTTCTAAATTAATAAAATATTAGTAATTATAACGTGTTGAGGGTTATTCACCTGCACTTTCTCTGTGTTAATATCGCAATTCTACTCTAAAAATCTGAAACTGTATGCTTTGCACAAGCGTTTTATCCGAAAAATCAATAAAGGGAGATAACTCAAAACAGGGTAAGTTGGAGTTATGGTTCTTAGACACTGCACTGCATCTTAATGTCATCTATGACTGTATGCAATTTGAATCCATTCAGTTTAGTACTTAAGGATTGATGGCCCTGACAAGAAAAAGTAATAAAGGGAGATAACTCGAAAATAGGACAAGATTGAGTTAAAGTCCTTGTACAGTGCACTTTTTTATATGTCCTCTGTCCGTGTGTAACGTTTAAATAAATTCCCTGGAATACTGTCGGAGTAATGTTCCCGACAAAAGTGTGACGGACGGACGCACTGACGGACGCACGGAGCCCATTACGATATCTCCTCCGCCTTGGCGGGGGGAGGGGGGGGGGGACTGTAAAAGATGGAAAAACTACACGAGTCCTCATTCTTATTATTGTTTATCATTGAATATACAAAGTTGCTGTCCCTAATATGGTTGGTATAATAAGTTGAAATATTGTAATATGCAGTACGAAACACCAAAATATCGTTTTAGGGTAGATATAAACAAATGTCGTGCGATAAACCGCCCTGTGATCTTTTATTTGAAAACGAGATTATACAAAAATGTGACATGTTTACTTCTAATGAAGGCATTGTAAAAAAGTCTTGTTCTCTGGATAAAACAGTAAATAAACAAAAAATAATTTCAGAGCCAGTTGCAGCAACAAGATGCATTATAACTAACCTTTGGTCAAAAGTATACATGTGTGGGTCATTTCTTGCACTACAGACTGACCCACGCCATCTTGTATCTGTTTCAGGTAGAACTTCAACCTGAAAATGTTAAAACTGATTATTTTACCAATATTCTTTTATATTATTTTATTTCAGATCATTGATAATTCATTGTTGTATCATATGGAATAATTTACATGAACTTAAAGTGTTCAAGTTTTGTTCCTTACGTTAAACGGTGTGTTATGTATCGTGGGTTGGCTGACCTTGACAATGACTTTTATCACAGATTTGATAGTTAATTTTTGATATACAAAAACGGAATCTTTGTTTTGTTAAAAGTCCTTTTTTAAATGAAAATAATGTCCAAGTCAGTTGGTTTTTAATGTACACATAGTTTCAGTTGCAACATAATTGGAATTACATTTTCTCTTTCATTTTACGTTGCAGAAGTATAATAGTAAAAAATATTATATAATTACATTTATCACGGGCAGTTTGTACAGTTTTCTCCACAATTTTAGTTTTATCAATGTATTTTTCGGTTGTGTTGAGAGATATATTTTAAAATGTCCAGCTACTCCATATTGACCAGTTTCAGCGGTACTGATGTTTATTCGTATTGGTTGAAAAAGTACATCGTTTGTTAACTTCGTATCACAGGCATCATTGAATGAAAGTCCATCTACAAGCGTAAGAAGATCAACGCTTATAACAAATACAGCAACTGTTCAATCGATTTGAACAGTATTGATGTAAAGTATGACCTCTTGTACGATTCCAACAATAATACAATAAATTAGCTGATATAGTGCATAGTATTTTGTGTCCATATTTTGTTACAATTTGTGTACCACATTGGTAATGCAATTTCAATTAAACTTGGAAATGCTGATTACAATATAGATATGATTTCCCTTGCATTATGAACCTTTGGAAATTGCATTCAAAATTACCATGACAATTTTTGCCATCTAGCCAGGTAGAGCCATACTCACCTTGGTACCACCCCATATTTATTTAACTTTTTTTACCCAATAATGGCAAGGGCCAGAAAGGGCACACACTACTTAATACTATATCCTTGTGACGAATATGACTGATGTCTTACTGACAGCACTTGTATCAGGTGTACCTTAAGTCGCAGTATATATCAGCTATTGTTATCCTTCTTTTCCCTTAAACTGTGCTGAAATCTTGTATATTGTTTTTCTCAATTCATATTATACAGATGAAGAGTAAAGGTAAAAATACGTTTCCCTTTCTTTAGTTAAATTTCCGCTACTACCTGATTCTAAGAATGCAGAATGGTTCATGTTCCCTTACAGATTCAATGTAGTGCCGACTGGAAATAACGTACAAAAAGTAATGACGTATCGTTATAAATTGAGCAGACAAAACAAACTTCAGTGAAGACATACCTCAGTTTATATTATATTATTTGCTTGTCTAAAAGTTTTAGTACACAATTATATACTTTAATAATGGTGTAATAGCATTTAAACCTAATTCCATTACTTGATAGCGTAAAGCGTTGCTAATCTAAATTGATATAGGGTACGAATGACTTACTTGTGCAAGTGCCGTAATCGGGAGTTATATGTTCAAGCCTTACGTCACAAAACCTCTGGAGTTTTGCGTTAAGTGAAGGGTTATCAGAGTAGCAAACAATAGGAACTGAGTTAAGTAGCTCCACTGCCTTCGTTTCACCCGTCCGCAAACTAATATAAGGTGTAAGAATCTTAATTCCAAAGAAAGATGGTTTTGAGAAATCTGATAGTGGTCCCGGTTGTCCATTAGGCGAATTAAATGCCCGCACTGCACACGATATCTGAAACAGACCTTTTGATGTATAACAAGTGACGAAGTAAGCATGCATGCAAATATAGATAGGGTAATTTAGTGTTGTCTTCTTATATGCTTTTACTACGGTTATGTCGGATTCTTTACTTTTCCTATGTATCAGCTCTTAAACCACTGACCAGAATCTCATGACAGCAGTGCTGTATTTACAAGATATGATTAATCGTGCTGCAACTTTGATAATTTTGGCAGTATATGCAATTTTGAATGGTTGCAATTATTTTATAACGAAATTCGTTGGAAGGATTTTTAAAAACTGTACATAGTGATTAAAATAACAACAGTACTAAAATGTAATCAACATTCTATCTGATAATCTAGAAAACAAATTTCTGACGATGTATGCTGTATTTGATGAAAACATATCATAGAGACGCAACCGATCAGAAACAACAAGTGCATTAGAATGAATCTTTATATACGTTTATTCCTAAATTAATGTCGTTGTCTTCAAAATCCTGTTCTGTCAGTCTCAAGGCATCTCTCGTTGCATACTTGTAATACTGCTTCGTCAAAGTCATACGCGAATTTCCTTCGATATGCCATTTCACTTGATAATAAAGGTCTTCATCAGATGGATTGAACTTGCATACATATGAAACACCTTTTTCTTGGACTACTGTCGCTGAAACACTCGTTGGTATGAACGTTGGAGCCAGTTCTAAAACAGATACATTAATTCTTTAACATGCTGAACCATGATAATGACAATGAAGCTTTTCACTAATTGAATTTCTATCAAGCTGTAGTGTAACATACCAAAAAGTTAAATTTTATGCCTCCTTTTATACAGGTATAGGATATCTTTACAGTTACCATCATAGGCAGATGCCCAAAGAAGTGATTACATACCTTCTGATCCAATTCCTGAAAATAAAATTATGTTTTCATATTACACGTCAACATTCAATGCATTAAATAAGTACTTACTTCGGTATAGATTAAAATCTGTAGTCAAGCACCAAATTTACCATCTTTTACTCATTTCCATTTCAAACACAATCAGTTTATTCATAGTGCATAAACGAAAATAATGCTCGTTATTTTCTATTTAAGTACTGGTATTTAGCTACAAAAAGTTAAAAGTTCAATTACATATAGAAATCAAAACTCCTTAGTAAACTGATGCATATTTTCTATGCATTTGAACAGTGTTTAAACGATAAGTACATAACATAAATATATATATATACCAAAGCAGTATCCACTTTCGTCATTATGTGTAGGTGGAAGTCGATAAACATAAAACTGGCCATAGCAGTTCTTCATCTCTATCTCGTAAGTTGTCCGATTGTCTCCAACCTGTGTTGCTTTGATTATCGTACTGGCATTTGGTTGCAGTGTGTCTGATAAAATTACGGATCAGAAATGATTGAGCGTAGAATTGAGTATAACGACGGACAAGATCGACCTAGAAACTAGTTTGCCACGTCAAACAATACAGTGTAGATCAGAATGGAGTATTTATTTTCTAGCTCTGTAATGAGTAAAAATGACAACAAAATAGTTACTTAAAAGATAATAATAAATTATTTTGGATCATCATAGTAGTTAGACTGTACTCACAACTCCTTAACTGAGACTGAGTCAATCACAGACAAACAAATGTATTGTAAAAACACACAAGAGCTTGTTTAGCGTCAGTTGGGTTTGGCTGTGTTGACTTATGGCCTTCAGCGTAAGAATATTAACATAGAGACGCATTAGAACGACACATTAATGAAATTATTAAACATTTTTACCTGTTTTAGACGTACTGTATATAGGAAGATATGTACCGCAGCGACCTTTTGGTGGTGATTTTATTGGCATGGTATTGTTGCCAACGTTATACCAGCGAAATGGCAGCTTCGAGTCATTAATAGCTTTGGGCAAACGGGAAGTGTTCATATTTATATACCGTAATTCAAGATTCGGTAAACGTATACTTGCTTTTGAATGACAAGGATCCTTCTTGTATTCTAGAAAGATAGAAAAGGAATTATGGCATATAGTAATAGAGCATTAGTCAATGGTAGTATTAAGTGTGTGGATTGTAACGTTTTCGTCAAGTAAAGTAAAATATCATTCAGGGGTAAATCCTGTTAATTTGATCATTTACATGATGGTACTAGTATCTGTCGACTGTTGTAGAACTACAATGAACAATGTAGAAACCTTTCTCTGAAATTGTTGGGCTCGAGCCAAATATTAGGTATAGGATTTTGATATTTTAAAAAAATGCTTACATACATGTTATACTTTTATTTTGATAATTTTGGATAAGCCGTACTGGGCGAAGCTGTACATATATATTAGAAATTAAGTTCGATAAAGAAATATTAACAACAGACAGCGTTTAAGTATTTATCTTAGATTTTAGCTATCTCTTTAGCTTTAAACCGAAGTGTTAGGATATGCAACTTGGCTAACACGCTAGTTTGCCGCTATCGTGAGTCATAAATTCCATCCCGCGTTAATGGTATGATTATGCTAAATAAGTGAAAACCGGAAGCAGGCAATTTTGTCTAGGAACATGCGGACCTACACTTTGTGTTTGATTGCTGATGGCTGAAACTAAGTGGATGCATACGGGAATAGTTCTTTTAAAATAATCGCTAGATGATAGATCACGAATGAAACTTGGTAAGAAAAATCTGGATAATGAATTATGATAAAAATAATTGGTATTTGAAAATACTGACATTTTTGGTCTGTGACTATTAAAATTACCTTGAAAATTGGGATGATGTCATTCAGCTCCAAATTAATGGCATCAAGTATTGAATAACATGTATAAATGTTGCTATTTTTCTGATGGACTAGGATGAATCTGCACAATAAAATGCATTTCAGCAGTCGGTGATAGTTTGGGGAGTTGCACTGGCCGTAAACCTTATAATGTAAGTATACGGAAATGTATTTAATATACTTACATGTATACCTTAAATGCTTTCATTGACAAACAATGATTGTTTTCACTTAAACCATTGGTTACACACATGTTAGTAAAGCCAAACAGCGCATAAACGTAGATGAAAAATACAGAAGGTGTCAAAAGTCCCAGGTACTGAGATTCAAAAGAGTTGTTCAAAGAATGTTTAAACTGATCATAGTTACCACAGGTAATCGCTACATCTTCCTCGTGTTTACAGTTGTGTGTACCCCATTCTCGCGCTTTGCATTCAGACACATCTTTTTCTATACCGAGACAGTCTAAGTCGTCTATCAGTATGCTTCCATTGCTTCCCTTCTCGTCTGTCTTTTGATATACTTTACTGAAATGATACGATAGGTGTTTAAAACTATCTTGTATACGGAGTCCAGTGACAGGGCTGTTAGACCATTTGCATTTACCAATGAAATGTTAAAAGCGGTGACTGCTTTGTAGTGATACAAATTTAGTGTCCAATTTATTAATTATAACGCCGTTCAAAATAGACGATTATGGTAAAACATTACCTCTCTTATGACTAACGTTTCGTACTTCATTTTGAGAGTTTGATATCTGAAAACTTTATTCACATTTGATTGTTGAGATGTATCATAAGCATCACATATTTTGAAAGATGACTTTTATTTCCTTTTTGCTTTTTCAGTTACATTTCACCTATACTTACGTACGACGGACAGGTAGTTTTCTAAATTCTTTCGATTTTCATATGCCTTGTTGAAGTAACACGACATTGCAATTCATCTTAATCATATTTTAGGTTAGAGAAATAGATATTATATTGTTTATATTTATGATTTATATTCCCAACCTGTATGGGACTAATGGCTGCAAGATTCGGAGAACTGGATATGGCCGTTATCAAGTACTCTTTAGATAGTCCTAATAATTATAAGGAACGACGTCCACGGTATCTTCGAACAACGCTGCAGAAGCAAAGCTTTAGGAAATGCAGTAAATACAGAGCAGCACATACTTTCGGCGTATTATTCATGAGTTGGTGAATTATTTGTAACGCAAATATCAAAAGTTTCACCCTGTTGATCTTTGCAATACTTAGAAAGAGATAATACAAAGCCTCCCTTAAACGTCGAGATCGCTGACTATTTTATATGCCATTTTGCGTCTGTCTATAATGGGAGCGACACAAACTGTTAACATTATTCTTATTTCAGCAACGTGACCAAGACGTTCCACGTTTAAACAAATACTTTGTTTTATGACTATATAACATGTGTGGTAGCAAGAAGTTTTTGTTAGATTAACTCACCCATACGGAAGTCCTAACATATTACAGAGAACCTGTGCATCACTGTCATCGAACTGGTCATCACAAATAGATCCCCAACCATCTCTGTAAAACACTTCTACCAGTCCAGTTATACTATGGTTCTTATTTACTGGCACCTTTACTTCTTCTGCTTTGCTCATGAGTCGTATTATTGTAGCAGGACCTATTGAATGAAGAAAACAATCTAACTGTGATCGTCCTAGCTAGCAGTTGACTTCAATGTTTATCTTCGTTCAAAAAAAGTGTATGTCCCTAAGCATTTGATGAAATGTTTTATGTTTTATGAAATATCAAAGTTAAATCTGCGGTTCTATACTTACGGCAATTGATAGCAACATTCTTTTTTGCATCACATGTAGTATTTTTTCTCGTCCATGCAGCTGATCCACAGTTGTACAGGTCATCTTCATTTCCTTTGCATCCAAAATGACCAAGAACTGGTGAGCTTGTTATGCCGTAGTAACTTCCCCGATGTATTGTAACATTCTCTGTCCTGAAAAAGAGTGTTTTCAACCAAACACTTTCAATTTAAATGAATCGATTAATGATTTATATATTGTCTGCTACAAAACCAATTTTCTATAAAGTATGACAAGTATTTCAAGAGAATTCATCCTTATAGAAAATAATACTTTATAAAACAGTGTATTTATTTTGTCAGGGTATGCCACTAAAATTTAATCACAAGAGATATAATGAGGATGATTTCATGTACATGTAAAACTAATAAGACTGAAAAAAATACATACCCACTGTATTTTTTTCTGAGGCCAGCAATGCTACACACAGTTTGTGCATCTTGTTGCGTAAAACCTTCATAACAGACTGAGTTCCAAGATCCATTGATGAAAACCTCAGCAAGTCCATCGTACTGAGTCCATCCGCCACGAAGACGAACAGGTGTATCTATCAGACAAATTCAGACATGTCACAACACTATAACTTTTGTTTGTTAAAGGAACTATGCAGTGTTGTTAAAATAAAAGAAGAGCGAACTACATAACTTTTGATTTTAAAGCAAAGTTCACAACTCACTAGGTAACTGTCTACATCATCTAGTATCAAACTTTGATTTTAAATTTGAATGTTTGCTCCGTGACTACTTTTGTTGTGTTTTCAGCTGTCTTAAATGATTTCAACTACAATTAACAAGAGGGCTAAGATAACATTATATCGTTCACAAGAGACCATTTGTAACACAGACTGTACCTGTCTGATTGGCACGGAGTAACAATGGTCAAAATAAAGCTCATTAAGACAAACATTTTGAGAATCTTTCATGTTTATTTGGAAGAAAATAAGATCTTTAGAGTGTTCACAAGGTTTTTCATGTACTATGATTATACTTGGTGACCTAGTTTTTAACGCAACTAAACCAATTTCAAAGTCTACCTAGAGTTCATCAATACAAACATTACATTCAACTTCTACGCTGACTGGTAAGAAATTTAGCTCGTAGAGTGTTAACGCTTACTCTTTATTTTTACCTATTTTCACTTTGAAGCTTAATCAAGACAAATACTTCGACCATCTGTCATGTCAATTCTTACAAAATGAAGCCTTTCGAGTGTTAATCGTATATTGACCAAGTCTCCAAAATTTTGACCCATCGTGACCCTTTTTCGACCAAAAATTTATCTAGACAACCATTCTGACAGATTTCCATGTTGACCGGGTACACAATATGACTTCTAGAGTGTTAACACGGTTTTTTCTATGATTTAAGCCTTATCCAGTTTCAAGCTCTGTCTTACATTCATCAAGATGAACACTATAAACGTTCGGGTAGATCGGGAACAATTGTTATATAACTTTACATGGTGACTGATTCGACATAACCCAGTTTCATTGATTACTTGATTTAGACTTGATAAATGCAAAACTTCTGAGCAACTTTCATGACGATTTCTAATAACATGTGGCCTCTAGAATGTAAACAAAGTCTATGAACATCAAGCGATCACAATAGAACGTTATGCTAAGGTGAGCTTGATTGAATGGTATAACATAGACATACCACACTGTACAGAAACATCATGGCCGTGAGTACAGTAAGAGTAAGGATTGTTCCATCTAAAGTCTGCTCTACACTCAGATACATCTAGTTCGCTGCCGTCACATTTTAGGTGCGAAATAGTTATTTTTTTGGATCCCTGACCATAGTATGCATGCTTGAGATAGACGGTACTCCTATACATGTTAATTAAAAATATGTATTTAATTTATTGTAAATTTAAATTTGTCTGCGATTTTTCCCAAAGTACATGTAACTAAAACCATGCAGACTGTCATCAATAGTGAACAGTAGAATAGCAGTGTTATCAGTACTGTAGTAATACTGCATTTGATTTATTACAGAATATCGTCAGTCACGGTAATTTACTATTTCGGAACTTGTACAGGTTAAGTCTGAGCCGTTTATATGCGATACTGTACAATTATACTTGCGACTTGTATATCTTGAACTAATTGGTTTGTCATCATCACATTTATTTACCAAATTTATTTTCCGATTATTCTGCTGCGTTTTATCATAAAATATGTACAAGGAAAGTAATGTGACAGATTAAAGGTCCATTACTAACGCCAAATCGAATTTTATTTAAATTCTGGAATTGTAACAGGGAAATACAGTTTAAAGCTGGCTTCTTAAACTTTACAATAGCCGTGGAGTATTTCCCTGTTTGAAATACTGCTGCAGAAAAACAAGTGAATGTT
>JAUMHA010008345.1:0-21066 GCA_032359765.1 Saxidomus gigantea
TATAAAACCCCGTGCCTTTTTCTACCCCAAAGAAGCAGAGTTAACCCAAACAGCATAGATACCGAAAAGAAAGTTAATTAAAAGTTTATCAGTTTCCCTTTGCCAACAATAACAATAACTTAAGACGTTCTGTAGACGTTCATACGTACATGTATATTTGCAAGTATATATGTATATTTGTTTTCATCTAGGTTTCGAAAATATTGCAGGCAATTAGAATTACAACCCATGTGCTTTTAAAAATTGATTAAGGTCAGTTTTTATTTTTTCAAGTAATTTTACAGCATGATAAAATTAAGGAATATTAAGACACTGTTCTAGTATCTTGTTAAATGACATAAATTGTCATTTTTTCAATTCAATTACTAAAAACCAACGAAAAAAATGTAGCTTCTATGGGGATGGAACCAAGGACCTCTCGATCTTAAAGCAGATGCCCTACGACTGTACCACGTTACAAATGTGTACCACTACAACATCCAAAGTATTCCAAATTGCCATACAACAGGAAGTACTCACTACACCCTTGAAACAACAATGTACTGAAGTAAAAAGTTTAAACTGGTAAAACAGTTAGAACTGCTTCCGATATGTTAATGGCCTTTTTCAGCGACTTTTCCTAGTTTTTTTAGCTCACAAGAGCACAAAGAGTTCAAGGTGAGCTGTGTCCGTCGTCCGTATGTCTGTGTGTGTGTGTCTGTTGTCTGTCCACACTTTACCTTGTGTATGCAATAGAGGATGAATTTTTCACTTGAAATTCATGATACTTTGTCAGAATAATTGCCTTAGTAAAAACTAGGTCAAGTGCGAATATGGATCATCTGGGATTAAGAACTAGGTCACGGGGTCAAATCATAGAAAAGCCTTGTGTACACAATACAGGCTGCTATTTTCATTGTATGTTCATGAAACTTATTATGTATGACTGTCTTAATAAAATATAGATCGAGTTTGAATATGGGTCATCTGGGGTCAAAAACTAGGTCACCTGGTTAAAATATTGTGTATGCATACAGGTGACATTAACAACCCAATCATCATGAAAATTGGTCAGAATGTTTGTGTTGATCACTTAGGATTAAAAACTAGGTCATCAGGTCAATTCAGAGGAAAACGTTGTTGGTACTCTAGAAGTCATATTCTATAGCCAATCATCATGTAAATTGGTCAAAAAGTCTGTCTAGTCAATGTCAAACAGACTGTTTGTGTTTATGATATATAGTTTATGATTTACGTTTGGTCATAAGTAGGTCTCAGGTGAGCGATATAGGGCCATCTTGGCCCTCGTGTTGTTCTTTTTGACAAGACGGAGACGTACATGTAGCAGATAGATACTTTTCATTTTGGATTTTGCAATTGTCACTTAATTAGACTTACGAAAGAAGATGTACATGTTTTGATTTCTGGCTTTTGGGGTAAATTTCATAAAAGAAAAAGCCTTGTGAACAGCCAATATTAGTTTATGGTATATACTTATAGGTAAGCTGTCTTATTCCAAGAAATAGCTATGAATTGCATGAAGGCTAGACGTACTTAATAGCTTTAGTGAAACAGCTTTCTGGTAGTAAATAGTAGAAACAAACTTAACGTTTGGCCTCAGGCAGTGGAATTTTAGTATATGAATAGGCTAATTTCAAAAGTTGTGGTTAACAAATTCAAAATATTGACTAATGCTTTAATCTAGATCAAAGAGTTAAACATTTGCTAGACAAAGATCAAAGCGTATGATAAGTGCTTCATGCAAAAGTATATTGAAAGGCATATGGTTATAACAGATGACATATCTCATTTCAGTTTCTTGACAAGTGGATAAATATGTCATACATTGTACCTAACTGTTGTATTGGCTTCAAAGGAAAAATGTCTGCACGCTGACTAATCAGTTCTAGCGTTCCGCTATATATTCAGAGTTGCAGATGTGTTGTAAATAAGTTCTTTAACAAAATGTAATTGGTGTATTTTAGGATCTTCGAGATATCCCGAGTAAGCTTGAAATTCTTGTTAAACAACTTAGCAATGACAGTGGCAGAGACATTAAGGACAACATACAGAATCTGTTAGCAGAGGCAATAATTTTATCTAATAAATGTGCTGCCGTAATGTTAAATGAAGGTGTTGTTGTTCTATATTACAAACGTGCACTAATGGCAGATTGCAATCCAAGCAAAGTAGATGTTTACAATTTAAAAGATGCACTTCGGTCACTTCAGAAGAAGCTACAGGAAACGAGAGATGAAATGTTTGTTTTGCAAGGTCATGTTCATAAACGTGTCAAAGAATGTAGAACATATGACTTTGTATATGATATTCAAATCAATCGGCTAAAAAGCGAAATAGGGAACTTAGAAACACTAATTGAAGAACGTGAGTTTAATGCAGCATATCAAGACAGGACTGCAGATCTCTTAGAAAAGGCCGCACATAGTTTAGATGAAAGAGCAGCATGGGTTCGACAGAAAGCAGTGCTTGTTGGACTTTTTGCAGCCGCATTTACAGGTAAATGTATATTGTGTTTATATAACGTGATACATAATTACTTGATGAATTAATATGTCAATGAGAATTCACACAGAAACACAACACTTAAATTACTTTCGCAAGTTAAATGTACGTTTCATTACTCATTTTTTTACCCTTAACTGAATCGATGATACTTAAGAGACATACAGAAAAAAAGAGCGCAATTTGATTATCATTATAACATCATTTAATCAAATATGTCAGAAGATTACTACAAAACCTCAAAGTTCCAATTTTTCAATAAAACTAGCGCCATCAAAATTATTGTAGTTCCGGAAAACCGGCATTGACAAGCAAATGTTTTAAAGTTTTGATTGATAGGGATTTATTATGAAAGGCTATGGAAAGGAAACCGAAGAGCAATATATTTATAAATGGCCGCAAGTGTATAATAAAGCAGCGAAAGAGGATTAACATGGTGAGAGAGAGAGAGAGAGAGAGAGACAGAGAGACAGAGAGAGACAGAGAGAGAGAGAGAGGGGAACCTTATTTGTACCTCTTATGAATTCGTGTATCTCATTTCTGCAAGTGTCTACAGCTCCCAATGTAAATGTTAATGTAGACATTTGTTTTCATTACTGCACTTAGGTGGCGTAACTCTTATACCTGGCTGTGTAACAGCCGTGTATGCTGGTATAAATCTTTACAATGCTTCGGAAATTGCTGAGAAGGCTAAAAGCCACAGACAAACTGCAAACCAAGAACGTCTGGAGGCCGAACGTCACAGGCAAACTAGAGACAATTTCAAAAAGGATAAAGTGAATAAAGAAAAAGAAGTAAATGCAATGAACCAGAAAAATGGTAAGAGAAAACTTTAAATTTGAATAAAGTTAACGTGTCTTTGGTGGTAAATCTGATTTCAAGGCTGAAGAACTTCTCTGTCCTTTTTGTTCCTTTTTCTTGGACGTGTGTTATTCCGTTTTTGTGTGTGTAAAAAGTGTAATAAATTCTAGAACGAACAGGTTTTAGATGACATCGCACAGCAGTTTAACATCCTGAAATTTAATTGTTTACAATCACATGTATACCAAGCTTATCTTTTACGCAAAATTCATGTTTGAACCATTCCAATCTGCAGACATAATGACAATGCCCTTTTATTAATCGTTTAGTTAATTCATTGTCAGCTGAACAGAGCTGTCGGTTATATTGTTCTTATAATAGTCTTTTGTCAACATATATCGGTATACAGTTAAGCATCTTCAAGTGACCACTTTGTAAAATATTTAAAGCTGCTCGATCTCAGGTACCGTTGAAAAAAAAAATGACTTTCTTATTCATCAATATAAAACTAAAGCCTAGAATAAAAGAAATAGCAAAAATCTAGGTAGGAATTTGCAGAAATCGATTGAAAAGGTCGGTTACACGGCACCGCTACAATATACGTTTATCTTGACGCTTTTGAATTTGGTAGCGTATTTTTCGAAATTTAGAGATGTACGTGACCAGAATTTATACTAGAGCCTTTTTGATATCACCATTTGTTCTAAAATACGTTATTTACATACAGTTTGAAGAAATTTATTTTTTCACCTGATTCTGAGAGCGAGCAGCTTTAAAAACTATTTTCATTGCAATTCTTTTTTGTTGAACCTAGATATACTGGTTAGATTTACATTCGGATTGAAAATCAGTCACTTTACTCATTACAGACAAAATCGCCAATACCTGCACACAACTGAATGACATAGAACAACAATTACACACTGCAATACGTATAATAAATGTTGTCATTACAAATGTACAGGTAAGAACAGTGGGCATTTGATTCCAAGAAACATGATATGCCCGTAGCTTTGAGTTAGGGTGACATCCTTGAATTGACATTATTGTACCAATTGCTTGTACTGATAGCCACTGAGCTCTGCCAACCATCATTGCAAAAGCTAGCAATGTTTTACTGACGCGGCACTCCCGCGTCTATACGGAATGTTCATAACTGATTTGATGTGGCAGGAGAGATCCTTTTTGTCCGTTTCTAAGCTGTCTTCGCAGTTGCACTCTTAAAAAAGAATTCTGCTTTTATAAAACTAATAGCAACACTTGCATAAAGTACATGTATAATTCAACTTATCCCTTATATACATAACACTTTGTGTGTATTGTTATCGGATGTGTAGTGTAGTGTATCCGGTAACTCTCATTTATACACGTTCCTTCTTAATGACGGGTGACAAGATAACTAAGAATGAGTTTGAAAAGGTAGACAATGAAAATGGCGATTTTAGTCTTGTAATGTTACAATATCATTGATTATTTGCATTATATGTTTTCCAAAACTGTTTCATGTTACCATCTTTATTATATTTGGAAGAGCAGACAAAAGTATACATATTTTGAAGGTTAGGAAAGTAAATATGATCTTATAATCTGCTATACATTATTTTACAATTACAAATCGTACATAATGGTGAAAAAGGCTAAATCTCGGGGGAATGAGGGGCCACCTAATCGCAGAGTTTGAGAGGTGAAAGCACCTATGAAAACGTAGCCATGTAAGATGTATTTACATGCTTTAAAAGGGTTGAATTCTCTTGAAGGGTTGAATTCTTTGTTTGAGATGGTGTTTATTTCTAAGCAAATTCGTCGTCAAAATTGTCCGTCAATGCAATTAAAGTTAATTCGATTTAAATACGTTATCTAAGATGATGGCCGCTCGGTGTAAACACGGAGCAACTGTGCGTGAACCCTTTACAATGAAAAAATGATCGGCGTGTTTAACGCATTAATGAAGTGATGGGAGCATAGTATATGAATTGTTTCTACTGTAATTTACTGTAACAGTTTTGAATGAATACTTTGGGCCTACTGCCGTCAGAAATGTTGAAACACAGTGGTGAAAGGACGTGTTTTATGAAGCAAAAGTTCAGAGTATCATTCTCACGCCATGCCGTTTATGTTGTTCCTGGTGTTAATAGTTTGCTCATTGAAAGTCATTTTGTTGCGGCTTTGCATTTCTTGTTGTCTTTGTAACACATTTTACAATTACACCTGATGAAAATGTTGTTTTTTTTAAATTATGTCACCTTACTAATGATAATACCAGTTATATTAGAAGAGTAAACAGACAATACAAAATGCCCAATTTCGCTTTATTGTCACTGCTACAGACAACTTCTGATTCTGTTATAGGCATATGCATGCGTTTATTAGCTCAGCTCTGGGTGAGCAGCTATGGTCAGCGGTTGTCCTGACCGGAAGGCATTGTAGCATTGTCTAGCGGACCTCTACCAGTTTTGTTCAAACATGCTCCCAGGGTTGATTTTGAACAGGGGTCACTTGTTTAACGTAAATAAACATAGCATTTAAAAAAAATCTTCTTTACCAAAAACAACAAGGAATGGAGCTAATGTATCTTGAAACAATGTCTGCTCGACCTAAACTTAGTTTGTTCAAATCAAATCAAATCAGGGTCAAAATTGACAACGCCCTAGGAGTTGTTTATCTGTATATAGAGTTATTGCAAACACTTTAGAAATCTTCTTGTCGGGCGAAAACGGCAGTGACACTCAGGTGAGCGATATAATGCCATCTTATCCTTCTTGTTTTCTAGAACCTAGATACTACAATCTTTGAAGTGGAAAAACAAGGGGATTCTTTTCATATAATTCAAAGTGCATTTGGAAAAAATCCACAAAAGTTAGAGGGAAAAGCACATTATTACTTAACTCAAATAGAGGTAACTTTTGTTTTTACTAAACAATTTAGATGTATATAGTACTTTAAGTTGACATTTAGTTAAGTTTAGTTTATATTGATTTATTTAAGCTCGATTGGGAAGAAAGCTTGTGGCTTATCGAGTCACTCTCGAGTCCGCTTCCTGAAAATAGTACTAGTGTCATAATTATGAAGAGGTACGGTCGAGACTTTGAGAAGCTACATTTTCAGTTCAATTTCTAATTTATTCAATAGCTTTAAAGCTGCTCGTCAACAGTTTCTTGTAAAAAAATTCTCCATAATTTTATATTAAAATATAACATGGTAAAGTTTATGCTAGAATCAAGAACACAAGTGAAAATTAAAGAAGCGATTTGAATAAATCTGTCGAAAATGTTGTTGAGTTCACTATACTATATTATTATAGAGGGATTTTAAAAGCGGTTACAACGCTTTATAGTGTAGTTGTTTGTACTTTCAAAAATACCGAAAAACTTTTCAGGAATAAATACTGTAACGTTTTTATTTGATGATTCATTAACTAAAGGGCGAGCACCTTTTAGTTAATGTTAGTTTAAATCAGTAAATTACATACCATTCAGAAACACTTTCGATTCAACTGGTTGAAATGGAAATAAGAAACCATTAATTTCAAGATATATTTCTTGTAAAATGCATAAATTATTTTGTATGTTACCATCATTATATGTTGTTTGTTTGAAAATATATACACATATATTTATGTGTATGGTTTGGTATCAAAACAATTTGAAATTATTCTTTTGCAGAGGATGTGGAAATGTATCGAAAATTATCTAGAACAACCCAAAGAGCTACGTTCTATCTCTAATTGAGCAAGAGCTATACGACTGATTGTATTTAGTAACAATTTGCTGCCGATCTTTAGAAACGGAAGCAGAAGAATTAGTCCCCAGGAAGTTACAAATTTAATGCCTACGCAGTGCACACTGAAATGTCACGAATACCTAAGAATATAATATACATTGTGTTTTTGTAATATAGTCGAAAAAAAACCCTTAGTTTTCCTACACTGCTGTGTTGTACAATAAACTTCGTATATAATGACTCCGGATACATGTATAGCAAAAATCTGGATATATGGAACGTAGTTGTTAGCAATTTTAAGTTTTTGTACACATGACTCCATTTACATTATACAATGGTTCACAAAACGGTCTGAAAGTAAATACTTTTTAGTTGTTCAATAAATGCGAAAATAATGACAAAAAGCACATGCAAACAGAGGTAACCTACTCAATACAGTGTGTGCACCAAAAGAGAAGATACATTAACTTATCTTTATTATGAATATCAATATTTAGACTCATAACTTTGTAAAGTTTGTCACAAAATATACGGCAAAAATCTTTGAGTTTTTAAGAGTCAGCGCTGAACCATGTATGAAGAAAGTTTTACTTAAACGATATGCCGAAGTAAACTGTCTCCATAGTCGAGTTGACTTGAAATCACTGTTACCACTCGATTATTATGGGTCATGGTTCAGGTCCTGCTACCGACCATGTCCCTTTATATGAGAAATGTGATACGGTGTAAAGGATTCTGATTTTAATTCTTCCAGAAACGATGGTTAGGTAAACGGCTTACCAGTTAAACTGACTAACATACAACGGGTTGCAACGGGCGTTAAACTTATACAACAACAACAAAGCTTTATAAACCATCACTTTACACTTCTTATAAAAAATATTAAGAATGTGTAAACGATTAAAATTGAATATTTTGGCAGTATATCAACATATTTTAATGAACTTGGTATGCTTGTATATATAGATAAGCAACTGATTAACAGGAAATACATGTATTTCCCTTTCTTTGTCTTTTACTTTTGTTTACTTATTTCAATATTTTTTGTAAATGTGAAAAACCGTTATTTTCTCATGACTTATATTATATGTCCTTATGTCTAGGTCACACTTAACGTCAGCGGTCTTACAATCCTGTATGTATGAAATAACCTCATACAGTTGTTGCCTATAACTAAGTTGTTTTGCAGCAACAGTCATCGTCAAAGACACAGAATGGGTCAATGTTCATAAGATCAATGTTGTTAACTGTTTAAAAGATTTACATGAACCTTGGGTCTAATGTTCTCATAAAGATGACATAGAGAACCAATATTACAACCGTGCCAATTTCAAGGATAAGGCTGGATCTGTCAATCCCCTTGAATGATTTCCATGCAACTTTGGTCAAATGTTCATTTCCTTAAGAAAATATGGAGAACCTCAGTTTCAATCGCATAGGTTCACACTTGAGAGTCAAAGGACATGAGACTGACAGGGGATAAATCTATTGCTCTCGATCAGGTAACTTGAATATTCTAATATTCACAAAATTCCACTTGGTATGTCTAGCTTATTTCGTTTCGGGGAAGACTGACTGTGAAGTGGACGGAGCTTACTATATTTTTTAAATCATCTCCATTTATTAGATTTAGTTGTGATTGTTTGGCGCATAGAACTAATAGTCATGATTGATTTACTACTGATATAAAATATAGGCTGACACTTCAATAAGGATAGGTCCAACACTCAAAATGAATAACTTAAGCCTCCACATTTTTATTTCACTTTATACAATCCATGTAATATTTATCTTACAGTGATATAGGGAACATTATTGCCCCTTTTATAGGCTTCATTGAAAACAACTAAAATTTTAGCGCAAAGGATTAATTAGAAAAGCTGAATTAGAATACGTTCCCGTGTCTGAACAAACTGGTCACTTAATATTGCTTTTCAGAATTGGGTTAATTTGCATTATATGCCTATCCTGCTATGTGACGTCAGAACAAGTACATGTAAGGACTTTTTAGTATTAGTAAAGTTAAAAGCAATTTACTAAAAAAACTAACATAACATTATGATGTAAAAATATATCATTCAGACGTCCGAACAAAATAATCTGTGTCGTGATGTTTCAATTGTATTTTTAAATTCATAACTGACTAAAAAAAATTTTATTCTCTTATAAAAATTTTATGATCTAAATTTTTTTTTTTTTTTGCACGTCTGAACAAAAATCTTTTCGTAGCACAGTTGAGTTTATTTGTTTAATTTGTCTCATATGCCTATCTTGATTAGTTCAGACGTCCGAACAAGATTATGTTTACATGATTATATTGTAGATTATGTACATGTATATACATGTATAATTATATTGTTCAGACGTCCGCCTAAGAAATATTCTGATGCAGTTTTGCTTTACTTTTTTTCTTATAATAAATGGTAAATTGGCATTAAACAAAATTGTTCGTACATGTACGGCCGAACAAAAAGGTGAGTATAGTAAATAAGAATTGATTTTGTTAAATTTGTATCATGTGTCTTTCTTAATTTGTTCAGGCGTTCGAACAAGTAATGACAAGTCCGAACAAGTTATGTATACAAAATTATAGATAATGTATCATGTGTTTATTTTGATTTGTTCAGACGTCCGAACAAGCAATTGACTTTCTTGTAATAGTAAAACTAAATTCATTTAACTGAAAAACTGACATAACATATGTATAATATATTGTTCAGACTTCCGAACAAGTGATATCCTATGCTGTGTTGTTTTTCTTTATTCTTAAGATGAATTGATATCAACCAACATTTTTTCGCACGTCCGAACAAGTAATGGTTGAATTTGACGATATATCAAATTCATTCGCATGTCTGAACACAAATTGTTCGATATCAGAATTTAGTTGATCTGTTCAGTTTTGCATCATATGCTATCTTGGTTTGTTCAGACGCCTGAACAGATAATATCCTTTGTTCGGTAAGCATTTTAACTACGATTCAGTCTGAATCTGTTTAGACGTCTGAGCATATTCCGTATTATAGTGTTTGCTGCAATTGCTTTAATTATTTATGATTAGTTGTGTTATTAATTAATAAAATTTACCAGCCCGGTGTTTCCGGCTGGAATTTAAATTATTGATTTTGCGTTAATTATCTGTGCAGTTGTACAGATGTCCGAACAACTTGTTCGAAATTTGCAATAAAAGTTACTGAAACTATTATTAAGTTGTCCACCAGCATCCAAATATAGATTTTTTTATTGATAAATGTACCAGTAAAAACGCCATATTTGGCAAAAACAGGGATAGATTGGAAAGTCCTCTTTTATTCTGGAAGCACATATGACTAAACAGTTTAATTTGATACTTTTTTGTTCTCATGAATAGTTTTGTTCAATGATACATTTAGAGGTTGAGAAGCTCAAAAGTTTGACTTTAATTACCAGTATTTGAAAAAATGTACAATGGGAACTCTTCGATTTACAGCGATATCGGCTTACAAATGGATTGCAAGTCTCTTACGTTGCCCGACCTATGTAAGCATTATAAAGCTCTTTGTAAAACTAACGGGGGCAGAAACTTACAATTCCAAATGCTACACCATCACTCGTCCTATTAGAGGCATCGTGGAAGTTTTAACAACCTGATCACGATCTGAAAAATGAAGGCACCATTATTAATCGAGTAGAGAAGAGATTTTCGAAGCCGTTGATGCATAAATATGAAAATTCCTATTTGCTATCACTGAAAACTTGTGTATGTTCCAAAAAGCAAAACAAAAATCAAATTGTTTTAAAGAGGTATACTTGAACACATTTTGGATTTACGTTTGATTTAAACGACGAATTTTATTAAAAAGGTACACATTAATTTAGACTTGAAGAAGCTGTAGCAATCAGCACCTTGAACCCTGACCCAAGAATCCATATAGTTAAGGATCATTTTTCTTCCCTGAATTGGTTATCTCTAGCATTCAGAGTAGATCAAACTACACTTTGTCATATTTTTTTAATCCTACCAGATTTAGAGTTTCAAATTATTGCTAATCGAAACAATATGCTAGTGATACAAAAGCTATTTGTATTTCAACTATAAAAAATACTAAAATATCATTTTTTCAGGAGTGGTCTCATGAGTGTAATACGAACGCAAAATTTTTGTTATACAGTATAATATATTTTACCAACGCACGTAACGTTTCGTTACGCGCTACGTGTAGCGGACGTGACGTTACTTGTTTGTCATATAATTCACTTTACCTGAAGATAACGTATAATAAAGTCGACACATATTGTGCAAAAATTTCATTTCTTAGTACAACTTCTAGCCTTACATATTAAAATGATATTGAGACAGATGCTCATGAATACCACTGCTTCCTTGCCAATGAGCATGTAAAATACGTAAAACTACAGTACACGCTTTGCCATTTTTTTTTAATTTTCAATTTGTCACAGATTAATAGTAAGTAAACATATGGTACATGTGTACAATGTAGTAAGTTCAGACAGCATTTCTGACAGATATTCTACTATCTAGAATTTTGAAAATATTATTTATTCCATCAATAAAGTTGAAGAGCTATAATTGTTAACTTAAAGGTGAAATATACCAAGCTTCATCAGAAACGGAAATTTCAAACTGAAGGTATGCTTATTGTATGGAATTATACTGGTATGCAGTATTTAGCTGATATAGGCATTAGTTATTTATTTGAAAATACTTTACAAACATGTATTTACATTTGTCAAGGTTGTTTCTTTTTGAAGATGAACAGTCTACGTAGCTCTAGTAAAAAGAATGTCAAAGTGCTTTTTTAGCTTATAGATGCGTACATTCGTCTTTGGTGGTTCGCAAGAACTGTATAATTAGTGAAATAGAGTTCAAACATGCATTTAAAGGAGGTAAAATGCAGACATTTTCATTTTAGAAGATTTCACAAAATAGAGTCATCGTTATTTCATATTCAAATAAGGGTCGACATGTAAAGTTACAGAGTGAAAAATGCGTCAGAAATAATATATACTTAACAGTCTTAAAGCAAGATTAAACAAATTTCGATGTCAGCAAGATACGTTTGAGGCAAATTGTTATAAATATAAGGCATTGTCAAATGGAGTATAAAGTTCAAGGTCTCTCTTTTAAATATATAAAAAGTATATTTATTGGTCACACATTTATAAGGATAGGAACCATTTATTCTTTTGTGGATTAGTGAATAACGGGAATTGTGATTTGTACAAAGAGTGTTTTAGTGGTTTAATAACATTCAAAACAATTATATATGTCAAAACAGTCTATGAGGGAATCGAAAACAAAGCAACGAAATAAACAGGGAAATCACACACAATCGCATTAAGAAACACTTTTTATATGACAATTTAAGCCATAACTGGCCTCGGCAGACTATGAACTAAATGATTACATGAGGATAAATATGTAAGCAACGCTAAGTTATTAGTGGTAAAACACGTATTAGAAAGGCCCGTCCTGGGCAGTATATGTGTAAATAAAAAGATAATTATTTAGAAAAGTATCTTCTTTCGGGTCACCCATCCAAATACTGTCCACTCATGCAAACTCCTTTCAATTTGCCATGCATCGTAACCACGTCGGTAAAGAAGTACATCAACATAGACGAGTGTCATACTGTCTACATGTATACGTCAGTTAGGATAAGTTGATAGTAAATTCAACAAAACCATTAAGCATTGTAGGTAGAGCAATACAAATTGATTATCATTTAATTATCAAATTACACCGAACACGATATAGCAGACGATTACACCTATTTATTGTAAATACCTATTTAGCGCTGAGTGTTGGACAGTCATACACACTGGTAAGGGTTCGAGGCCTGTGCATAACAATATTTTTTAATCATATATTAATTAATACTTATCTATTCCCTCGAAGTAAGATTTGAAAACAGATTGTATAGATCTACTTTTTGTGTTATTTTTATGTTGTGTTCTGCATTATTTACTAACATTCTTTTTATTTTAATTACCTGTCAAACTCTTATTACCGAACATGTCAAGAATAACAAGCAGTTTTTTTATGTTGTCTTCAGTTTCGCTAACATGCATTTACGAACATGCAATTTCTGAAGCCATCGCTAAGATAACAAGCAGAAATGAATGAAATCCGTAAACACATTTGCAAAATGTACAAAAATCAAAAACATGTATTATACACGATTTTGTCATGTACTACTGTCTTGAACATTACCCGAGTTGCAAACAAATGCTTGATTATATTTTACTCTGACCATAAATTTTCGTGATACATGTACAAGTAAACAAAAATTACCTTACTCCGCGGGTTTCGAACCAGCCGAATATCAGAAAACCAATCTAACTGTCTTCTACGCTACCACTGAGCCATTTCTTCCTCTGTATGAAGATGAGATTTGATTCAAATATACCATTTTTGAAGATGGTTGCTTCATCTGTTTTCAATAAGAACAGGTGGAATGCGCCTCAAATTTATATCTCGAATTCTCTTCTCACATTTGCACCATGTGTATTTCAGCATATATCCGATTTCACAGCGACTTTCTTTTTTTAATATCTTGTTAACTTTTCCTTCAGTAGTGCTTCAAAAATAGCTACTGACGTCACATCTTTACCAGCGCGCTTTCCTACGCTTCGGCAGGTTTTTAAGCTGTAGCGTTTTGCCTTTGTAATATATTTCCAACCTACTAATTTGTTTTTATATGTTTAAATAAGAGCTACAAACTGATATAAAATTCGACGTTAACAATTTGACATTGTGACCGCTATGCACGGATTTGTGACGTCAAATTGAAAATAAATGACTTCGAGTTTTGTTAAAATTTTAGCGTAAAATTAAATTTGTAAGAAAACGGCTCGATGAAAAAACGTAAAAGTTTATTATGTTTTGTTAAATCTATTTTGCTATTAGTTGACATTGTAAAAATAAAGGGTCACCTACTTAAGTATTTCGTAAAAATGGTAAGCCGGTAACCCATCCATTTTATCTTATCAAATGAACATAAAATAATTTTAATACAGCATACCAAACGTTTTTTCATCGAGCTGATTTTAATAACTCTAATTGTAAGGCAAAGCTTTAAGTAAAACCCTGATAGAATTTTCCCGTTTTGACGTCACATTATCGCGACTAACGTCTCAAGCGTCGAATTTTGTTCATCAAATTTATACCATTATAAAGAACGTCTTGAATGCAAGGCGCATGTTATTTTGCTTTGAATTTAAGATTAAAAGCGCGGTGAAGGAAAACTATGGGAAGAACAAGAAATTGCGTACTGTGCAAAAGTGATGTCAGTGGCAATGTTTGGGGAACAACAGCATTGAAACCGTGAGAGATATCAAAACAATGAAATCGGATTATTCCATCGGAATTATCTTCAATTATGCACAGTGAAAATTTCATGAGAAAATTCTAACAAAATATTTGAGGCGCATACCACCGTAAGCAATTAGCCGAAACGTGACACGTTTTTGTAGGTGATTGATTAATGCAGGTGTATTTTATACAAAATTGAATTCAGTCTGTTCTGTAGAAATCTGTGAGAATATCGCCCTTTTAAATTTGTTGGGCAACAATAATGCGATAAAAATATTTTTTTAAAGTTTAAATGTATTGAAAAATCATTTCGTTTAAAACATATCTATGTTTACTAAACTAGTAATAGTACTCTCAGTTACTTTGTTTAAGATGTTTTTTTATTTTTTTTACTTCCTCCATAAGACTTCTGTTAAAAGACCACTGCCTCGTTTTTACTGTTTGAATTTCCAACCCATTCTTAATTTGCTTCTTTTTAATTGCCGCAAAATTCGCCGATAATACTTCTATTTCCGAGGGATCTTCTTTTCCGAGGTCTTTAATATCTTTTTTGCTAATTTTACTTCTGTAGTATTTTACTCTGTTTAACTGTAAAAGAAAACAAACGTTGAATGTGACCAGTATATCTTAACATAACGGTTACCGTTATCTGTGTAGGCTACTTGTATTATGTTTTATAATAATATACTCACGCGAATAGCTTCATATAGATATTAATATTAAAGAACGGTTAAAATACTGCGAGTTGTTTCATTACGAAAACATTGTTATAACCGTCAACATTACAATTGATTTTATACTAGCCTTTTGAAATGGAAGGTGCCATTCATTTCTTTCAAGGCGTGCAACGATACGTGCACGATTAACGCGGATTGTCTTCACGCTGTCGTCATGCACTCTCGTGTATGTCAGACTTATCTGTGCTATTAGGATATTTAGCAGCACGACGATGGCGAAAAACATGAATAGTAGCATCACAATGGTACCAGTAATCCTTTGAAAATATACATTTCAAGATGAATTCATTACACGCAATTTGCATGTTATGTATAAAAGGAAAAACATATGCATTAGCAAAACATCTGATAAACTTACAATACAGTGAGACGAAAGGAAAACAATATTGAATAATATCAAAATGTTCATGAACCGAGGATTAGATAAAATGTTAAAGATAAATACAAATGTTCGCAATAAAATGCGCTGGATAAAATTACAAGTTCAACTCTTCACTGTTTCTAGGGTGCGATATGGTAGTTCTGAATTGGGAATTGATTCTAAAAGCACTTCTGAAGCGTTCGGATTAAGTTTTTTTTTTTTGCTTCCCGGAATTAATTCCTTCTATTCCGGAAGACAGTTCGATTTGGTAGTTCTGAATTGGGAATTGACTCATAGAAGCACGTCTGATGCGTTTGATTAAGCCTTTCTACATCTCGGAATTAATTCCTTTAATTCCGAATTTCAAGCAGAATTTCTGTAGGTTTTGACCTTTTTGATTATCTCCTTTCTGAAGAGTTTAGCTTATTCCGAAACAAAAACCGTTCGATTCAGAATCAGTTCTGTCACATGACATTCTGATTCTAAAAGCACCAAATCGCACCTGTCTTCTGTCATTACTTTCTAAAGGACAGTTGTTTAATACATGTAAGTGCCCGAACATACAATAAAATCACAATGGGCATGCCAATTTTTGCTACACATCTTTTACTAGGTTATGTATTATGATCACATATTTACTTTATATTTTACTTTACTTTATCATACTTTATATGTTAAGTTTTTAAAACATAAATTAGATAATAAAAAATATAACAGTGTTTAGTACTTACCTGTAGCCACCAGGGCCAGTGTAATCTACGATAGGAGCAGCTTCTATCAAAATTCTCAAACCGACGAACATTATCCCTTGGAACGAACTAAAATGTTTAAAAATAATTTCAGACGGTGACCCGTATGAACACTGCCATTCACAGACACATTTTTTATACTTAACCAATAGGCAAATTTCAGTCAAACTTCATAAACTTCCTCTGATAGTGCCCTGCAAAATCGCTACATTATATTACACTCTGATGCACAAAATGACCACTAGACCACTTTCAACAACATTTCACTGGACCGTCTTTTTTTGTTTCAATGATGACCTTGCAGTTGATGTGTTATGTCCCTATTCTCACAGTGAAGCTACTGGCCAATTATTATGTATTGCAATGGATTTTAAATGTTGACCTTCAGAAAGTTTCAAATTATTATGCAAACATTTTACAGCACTCACCTCTTTATCGGAAAGTGCAATCATACCTAGGTGAGCGATATAGGGTTATATTGGTCCTATTGTTTCCTTTTCAGTATTTATTTTAGTGTTTCCTTTTCAATAATTGCTCCTCTACGGTATATCAGGTTTGTCTTTAACTTTTTGTATCTCAAGCGTGTTATCAATAAAACATATCTTAAATGTTTTGAATATATCTATTAGTGTTTCAATCAAACAAACACGAGTCCACCTTGTCAACAAAACATGTTACAATCTCGGATGACGTGAGAACATACCTTGTTTCACTGTTTGTGCCAAGACTCTCATCTCCCTTAAGAACCAGAAGAAATGTTCCCGCGAAGATTGCGTTGGTTACCAAAAACAAAATACTGAACCGCACGAAATCCTCTACAATAATTCGCCTTATGATTTCTGAATAAAGACCAAGATTGCTGAAATGCAAAAGATGCTAAACACTCTACTTTCTGTAATTGCAGCACATAACAAGTGATGATATTCTTACATGTAAGTGAGTAATGAATAGTTTTTTGAACACATACAAATCACCTAGAAAAGTACGATGAAGGATAGGTTAATATCGTTGTTAAATGTGTAGCTTTAAACATGTCAAAATGTTGATACTATTATTCTTTGTCCATGTAAACGTTAAAATTACTTAATACATGTTTGTTTATGTCAACGTTTAGAAAGTAGTGAACAGTTGTACTTGATGACCAGTTTAAAACAAACTTAAGGTATCGGTCAAACGTGCCGTTATCTTCCAGTATCGGGTAAAGTGGATCCATTATGCTACCATAACTCTATTTAAAAAAAAATCAGAATGTAAAATCTTACTGTACAGTATGTTTTTTATGGAAGTATCACTGTACTGTCACTGATAAACAAACAATATATTTACTCGATTGCTGAGTGTAGTGTAAAAATATAAATTTTCTATTAGTTATAATTAATTTTGTAAAATGCGAAACAGTTTTGCTCATACATTTTTTGTATTACAAAAATTCAAAGTACTTAAGTACCAAAAGGTGGTCGTGTGTGCTATCAAATTGACTTGCCAACATGACAGGATTGTGCTTACCATCACGATATCAAAGAGACAAGTCAAACCTTTATATTTATTCAAACAGTTTTACGGCAAATACAATTTAGTAAAACCCCAAAAATATTATAAGCAATACTAGAATACGGGGATCCACTAGGTGAACTTCCTTTTAGTACTCTCAGAAAATTGCTGAGAAAACTTTTTGGTATAGGCAAGGCCAAGAAAGTGCAGCCGTACAATACAATCAGAACTTAATTAGCTTTGTATGATGATAAAAAGGATGAGTCACCGGTTTACTTTTTTACAATTCCACGAGATTTTACCCTACCCCAAAATGCAGTTTTGACGTTGTGATGTACAGGGAGTTACTTTGTTACAAAAACCTTTAAAGGTAGAAACATTAATACAATTTTTCAGTACAATGTATTTCCGTGTATGTTTGTGATTATCATGTGTTAGTATCAAATAATAACGTTAAAAATAATTCGAGTGTATTCGAGTACTTTTTCACCTCCTCAATGAAAGTATCGCCTGAATAGGGTGTGTATTTCCGTTTCACATCATGCGTCATCCGAATATTTTAGTGTCTCGACCGGGATTCGGAACGGGGATTTCCGGATTGGTAGTTCAGAACGTTAACAACCACACCACTATCACTTCTATTTGTTTTATAATCATGGGGCCTGGTTAATTTGCCCGAGTGATAAACTCATTCACAGTTCGGTGTTGTGCTAGGTGCATTGCCGTTGGGCACATCCCATGTTTCCTTGCCGGGGATCACCCTCTGGTATTCTGCCACATAGGCCAATACGGAGTAAAGTCAGTGTCTCATCCTTATTCACATATCCACCCATACCTATATTCCATGCTTTAAATCTCGGATGCACTTGCCAATATGAGTTAAATTTTCGCGCATACACGAAATTCATTTTATTGTTTTGAAATTGTGTAATGTCATTGTTTTCTTTAAATAATCAAAAGATAGCAGTCTTTCGCTTTTGTTTATTCCTCTGTAATTTGGTTTCCTTTCTCTTTTTTGTGTACAGCTTTTATACATTTATAACCTAAGCAGTACAAAATGTAATAAAGCATATAAAACTTGTGACGAAAATCGAATTTCCAACCTGTGATGATTATAAAATATGAAAGATAGTTTAAACGGCCAAAACATTTCTTTCTTATCTGCCTTTTCGAACACCCGGACAATCCAAATCGCTATGATTAAACATGACGATAGATTGCAGATGGCATTTTGTTTGTTTCATTCACTACGATTGAACGAAGTCATTGTTATCGCACGGAAATTGAACAAAACTGTTTTTAGAAAACTGTGCGATCTGATACGAAGTAAGGACTATACAGGAAGACGTAGATGTGTAGATGTAGAGCTGCGGACACCTCATTCAAAGGTTGCCAGTTCGAATCCCATCAGCGGAATTTGACCGGGGCATCTTCAATGCCTCCTGTCTGTGCAACAACTGGTCAAATTCTAGGAAGAATACGTCTATATTATTGTTATTATTGCATGCAAAAGTATGCGACAATTGATGTGAATATCTAAACTTAAATGAAGTTGATATTCTATTTTTCAGTATGTATATACATGATTACTTTTTACATACTGCTAATTTCATGTCTTCAAATCATAAGTCGTATTTTGTTATAAACAGTATAATATATCTGACATAGTGTCAAGTTGTGCATAAATTTTCATTTATTCCAAAGGATACATGTGAAAATTACATTTAAACGCTTATGTCAGACATGGGGTAGGGGTACAAATCGGGAAAATTACGAAAGACTTAAGTCGGTGACCCCTAATTTTTACAATGTCAACTAATAGTAACAAATTTTTTACAAAACATATTGAACTTTTACATTTTTGCATCGAGCCGATTTCTTACATAGACAATTTTAAGATTTTAACACATTTTATATCAGTTTTTATCTCTTATTGAAAGATATAAGAAAACAATCAGTAGGTTGAAAATATATTACAAAGGCAACACAAAACGCTTCAGCTTAAAAATCTGCCAACAGCGTAGGAAAGCGCTGGTAGAAAAGTGAAGTCAGTACCTATGAAAGCGTTTACAAGATATTACAATCGGAAATATGCTGAAATATACATGGTGCAAATGTGAGAGAAACACTCGAGAATTTGTTTTGAGGCGCATTTCACCTTAAACATCTAAAATTCGATTGTTTGGGTACTAAAAAAAGTTGGGACAACTGGCATATTTTGAAGCACACACTGCACACACGCGTGTCTTTTTGTAACACTACACACGATGCCATGCTACTTTGGACTTGATCGGATATTATGTACACGTATAAAAGAAGAAACTGATCTTTATTACGAACGGGCATTCTACAAAACTGGCGTGCAAGGGTCACTATTTCAATCAACACTCACACGAAACTTTTAATATTCAAACCACAAATCCCACAGATGCATGTATGCGAACTAGGGTAAACTGAAATCCTCGTTAATAATGGTGTCCAAGATCGTTTTCAATATTATTTTCCTCAGATATCTGATTTTCCAGTATTCAGGAACTGTCGGCATAGCCTTTAAATTCGTATATTTGTATACGTGATTCCTGAGATAACTGTTGATTCTATGGACGGCCAGACAAAATATTAACCACTATATATGTTTATTGTTTACGTTACAGATAAAGACAGGATGTAGGAGTCAGTTCGTTATTTGGATTGTCTGTGCAACGGTTATGAAGGATCAACAGACAGACAACTAGACAGACCTACCGATCGACCACATAACATATATTGGCATTGATATATTTCCCAAACCTACACACTTCTTATATATTCAAACAAACGAAGTTTTACGTGCACAGGAGTCAGCATGTCGGTCGGGCGTTCTGTCTGTTGACCGTCTGGTGGTTTCTTGTAAACTCCACAGGTAAGTGTAGCGTAGCAGGGGCCCAAACAGTGAATGTTAGTGAAAATAGCCTAATGACTATATATCAATAAGAAGGTAAACAACACCATTCACTCATTGACCCAGTTTCAGCCTTAATTACTTCATCTAGAATAATGCATATTTATCAAAACCTATTGCATATATAGCCCAAGTAATTTTATTTTCCGTAAACGTTTACTTCAAGGCCCAAATGCAAACCATTTTGAAACAGCGACTGATAGTGTCCGATTGTTTTTACATTTTTCGCCAACCCGAATAAATCTATCACATTTATGACACTGAATTCTTCCCTTATAACAAGCTCTTAAACAATGTCGCATTTTGTCATCTAAATATTACACAACAGACGCTCGTACAAATTAATTTGAAAAATATTTCCACAAGCTTTCAAGTTTTAATACGATCCGCTAATACAGTATTCATTTTATTTCGTTGATATATTTTGTAAACATATACATGCAGCCATA
>JAUMHA010008456.1:0-10985 GCA_032359765.1 Saxidomus gigantea
GCGATCTGTTATTGTTGAAATTTAACATAAATGTTTTTGTCGGCGCAGCCGTATTAAGCTCTCTTTCTACCGGAAGCGGGTAGTTTTTCAACCGCCAATGAAATGACAAGTAGAATGTATAATATTTTTTGAATTGAGAAATTTACTCTGTAAGGCACCTTTTAGTTGGATAATACCAAATGAAAAGGGTTAATGAATTACTCTTGCGTTTTCAGTCTTTTCTTGAATGGTTTTATAATTTTAGTACGTAAATAGTTCATATCTGTCAACATAATATGTTGTTATCGCCAAACTAATGTTAATTATAATACTTTCTCGACAAGTGGATAATGGTCTATAGATGTACTATGAGTCTATACTTTGAGTGACATATTTGATAAGAAAAACAAGAATGAGGTTTGTTTTCCTGATCCACATGTCACGGTACGGACTTAATCACAATCGGGTAGAAAATGTGTAAGCGTCAAGTTAGCTCAGTCGGGAGCGCATTCGCTCTTACAATACTGTATGCGAAGGGCCTTTGGTTCGTGTCCCGGTCAGTGTACACACTTTTTCTTGGCACCTTTTGACTGTTGATTTTTTTTTAAATGTATATGTATACATATCATGTATATAGAATCAAAGCTAAAAGGCTGTGCAACAATTGCTTTTGAATATATGAATTACCAGTAAAATATATCAACTTCCTCTATACCGGTACCTGAGACATCTTTGGCTATTGTGATTGGAAAACAACTGAGAACCATTTTTTTATTGGCACATTTATGTGAGGAATTCTGTATTGATGTAAACAAAACCTTGCTTAATGCTTAAAATTACTACTCAATGATTATTACCATAAAGCATATATGAACGTTCCTCGTATCTAACACACATCGCGGACCCGTCAGCTAGGTCTGCAATACCATTTTTAGAATCACCGCACAATTCCCAACTGCCTCGACGGAGGGTCTTCACAACGTAGCCTCGTATATTCTTAACAAGTGTCATACTTTCGACGAATGTCAAACCTGGAATAAGTTTCCAGATTAATACACACTCATTTTGTTATTCACAGGGATATAAAATTAGTGATAGTAGTTCTATTTAAAACCTACGTAATTCAGTGGTGGTTGAAGTTTGCACGGGCCTTAATTTTAAGATGTATTCATGTATATTTGTATTCACAGAGGCCACTGCATATCACACATGTGATAAGTTTACCCTTTGTTTGTTACAGAATGATTCATGAAAATCCTAAACAAGAATGCTATTGATGCAAAGAATCAAAGACGCGACAAAATAGATTTGAATGAGCAAAATAATAACACTTGAAACTACATAAATAGTATGGTGTGAGAATTCTGCTCTGAACTATTGCTTCATAAAACACGTCCTGTCCCCACTATTTCAACATATCTGGCGGCAAAAGGCCTACAGTATTTTTTCAAAACAATACTACATCTTTATATAGGAAACAATTCACATACTGTGACCCCTTGACGATTTGTTCGGAAAAACACGTTAAAGTATATGATATACACTGTAAAGTTACAGTAACAACATATTAAATAATCCCCCAAAGTATCGTGCTGTGTATGATTAACCAGTTCAAAAACTTTAAACAAATAAAAAGGTAAAGGGGATAAAATCAAAGCAAATGCGAATTTTATGAATGGGGCACCAATTCCACCTAAATAAATTTTGTCTTTATACTATATTTAATATCAAAGCAAAGAAAGGTGAATTTTACCCTCTAGATTTTCACATAAACAGATCTGTAATAAGCCATTACCGCATTTTTATACCTAAAATTTATTTTTCATTGTCATTATCCTTATACGTCTAATATGAATGAAGATTTTTAGGAATATTTGCAGAAATAAAACATTTAAATGTGGTTTTAAAGCTTTGGTAAGTATATCTGCTTTTATCTTAAGTAATCTAAGCACTGAAAAAAACAGTGGAACTTTTCTTAAAATTTGGAGAAAAAAATCCATAATTTACTTTTTATTTTCCACTTTTACGTGATTTGAAATAACAGTATAACATACAAAACATAGAAGAAGAAGAAGTTTATTTATACAAAACATGTATGCATACATATACACGATCAAAGACATTTAAACATACAAAATTAGCATAAGGAAGATCTATTGTTGTATGGTGAAGAAAATAGAAATTTAACATTTAAAATCACATCGCCGTCACCTAGGAAAAAAGGCTTCCTTGTTGCAATACAAAACACAAGAAATTTGGAGGTGTTACTGAGGCGACAATTGACATGCCTTTTTTTGTATTAGAGGAAAAGACAAATAGAATCATCACATTTTGGGTTTCTTTTTATTTTAAATGTATAACCAAGACGTTTGAAGAAAACAAATAGCAGTAAAGTTACATTATACAATTTTATAAATGTTTTACAAAAATGTATTACTACTCTACATTAGAGAAGGTTAATTAAAATAATTTAACAGTGTAAACTTCGTCTGTTTTCTTTTCAACATCTATACACGTCCGGTCATGTACTGCTCAGAAATAACAGTTTGCAAAATTAAGAAGTTCAGATGTTCCAATGACCTGTATGTCAACTACGTGATAACATCAAACGGTTTGTACTTTTGCGTGAATGAATGTGTCAGCTTGCATTTTAGATCAATATCTGATGTAAACTTATGAGTGTTATTCAACATATACCCACACACAAATTTGCGGGAAAATTGCGTCGTCAGACAAAGGTGTGGCACATCGATCCGTTATTCAATCGTGTGTTGGTCTTGGTATGAATCCTGTTGGCATATACAAGAAAATAAAACGGTTTGCAGGTCGGTAGACTGGAGATTGCCGATGTAAACCTTGTGGAGAACATTCGTGAAGGGACACCGACAGGAGGCTGACAGTACCGGAGATTGCTGCAAAAACGAAATCCGAGATGAATATGTTAGGAGCACTCATATGTAAAAGGGGTCTCAGCTAATAGTTTAGTAATGTTTTAAACGAATGATTTATACGCCATAGACTTTTCATCGAGCGCCATGGCGATTTTTTTAGAAAGTGTGATTGTGACGTTAACATGACGTTATGCCTTGCGCCGGTCATGTTTAAAATGCTATTTACATCATATATGTGAAGATGTTTTTATGGAAGTTTAAAGAACTCGCCACAATGGATGCATTTGATAACGTTTTAATTGATGAACAAAAACTGTAGTTTTTCATGTATTACTTACCGAGATATAGAAGTTGCCATACTATTTTGGATAACATTCGTATGAGCATTGAGCCTGTTGTGTCCTGTACCAAGCCTAAATAGAACGACTAGTTTCCATCCATCCGGTAGATAGACCATATCTTTCTGTGTTTTTGTTCTTGCTTTTATCACCGTATCTGACTCTACTTAGTGAATAGTCGCCTATAGTTCTGGTCTTCCATCACATTGCCACGGATACTGCAGTTATTAACTCTAGCCCTTCTTGTAAAAAATAGGACTTGATCCACTACTTATACATTATGCCTCCGACCAAATTGCGTATTAAGTCGAGACTTTCTCTAAAACTCCAAGTAACAAGTGTAACTACTGATTACCGCTGTACTCGTCCGTATCACGTGCTGACATACATTATAGAAATCGTATATTAAGGGGAACGAATCAGTGGTCTAGTGGTTAACGCGCTGGACTTGTAATGCCAGGACCGTAGGCTCGATCCCCCACTCCTCTACTTACATAAGATTCGATTTCAGTGTCAAAATATATGTCCCGATACAACTTTTAGTGTGTTATCTTGTCCCCTTTCGATAGCCGTGAAATTCGAAACACGAGGATACATTTCTATTTTAAAGAGGGTCATTAAGCTTAGCAAGAACATTTTCCGTTAGATGATCATAGTCTCGATTCAAAGTTCGATAAAAAGTTGTTTCGAATTATTGAAAGCTTTGGTCTCTTGTGTTAATGTTGGTAAACACTCGTTAACATTAAGGTAAAACGCAGATCATTCCGAAAGTGATTCTCTCTGCAAATAAACGAGATGGTAAGATATGTACATTTTCGAAGTATCAGGTATGTTTCCTATAACACGTACATGTAAACGGTATATTCTTACCTTTTGGAACGAATGATTCTGAAAGATCTGACCAAAGTATTTTATTTGTTGTCAGATCTGACTCGTCATATTCGGAATATCCAAATTCATATACTGTAGAGGTACTTGGTAGATCTCTGTCATGAAAGTGTGTTCCTTGAATATTGTCTACGCCATTTGCTCCAAGGTATTCCTTATTCGAAGCAGTATCTGCTACGGTATTTATGTAAGACTTAAAAATCAAATAGAGCAAGAGTGCGAGATTCGATATATTTAGGCATTTACTAATTGTTCCATTCATGATTGTACGTAATGTCTATTCAAGGCAAGTCCAGATACACTTTTTACATTATTCATTTTATTTTGCGAACATTACTCTAACACCAAATGTCGCGCATTGGCCAGTATGAGTCATCTAAATTTATGTTGGCTACACTTTTAAATTCCATAGTTTGAGAAATCAAACTCAGTGTGGTTGATACAAATTGTAAAAAGTAAAATCCTTAACAAGTAATTTATAAAAAAAAAACCAGTGTTTATTCAACGTAATGTTCTATCGTATTAATATTTACCCAGAAGCTATATATCTGATTATAGCGCTAGCGTCTGAATTATATAAGCAAGCGACTATATAGAATTATTGGCAAGATTTATAGTGTAAGAGTTACGTCTCAGTAGGCAAAGAGGGTGTGACGTTAAAGATGATAGTTATAGATTTCTACTAAATTAGTGGGTACTAATAATTCGATGGATTAAAAAGCTTTGTAATTTGATCATCATCGACTTATGGTGTTTTTGTCGATCATGCGAACATACTCGGTCCTCTACAAATGTGCGAACAACAAAATACAAGTCGATTAATTAGGTTTAATCATTCTTCAAGAAACTCATGGCTGTCCTTGTGCCGTATACATTTCTTGGGTATGTTCAAAATGAAACATTACTGCTTAATAGTTTTCTAAGTTCACTCTACTGTAAACGATGTATTGCCTATCCAACCTATTTTCCCATATGGCTCGAATGCTTTCATGTTTTCTTCCCGAATCCAGACCTATTGCTTTTTTGCTCTTTGAAATGTGATTCAGATACCGCATTACGTGTCGTCCGATACACAACCCAAGCATATTACTAACTAAATTGATAACAATGTGTATATAGTCAAAAGGGTCTGTTTCAGTTCACATAAATAACATGTTGTATACCACATGCTCATAACTTGCAAATATCATATGATTAACATTAAAACACGTAAAATAAATCGGATTTTTATACAAGGAAATACAAACAAGTTTATGAAACACAAGTTAACAATGTACAAGCAATACAATTCGATTCTTCAATCTCCCTCGTGATAAGTTAAACTTTGTTTGCTTAGCAACGTTTTAGATTTGTAAATTACCAAGTGTGAAACCAGAATGTATGTGAATGTAGTTTGAATTTATGTGCGTGAGCGTGTTTGCATCTGTATATGTGCATTCCTGAGAACGTTTGTACCTGCTGTTTGTGTACATTTATGGAAGGGCAAATAAATATAAATGTCTTTTTGTGTTATCTTCTTGAAATAAATTCATTATTATTATTATTATTATTATTATAATCATTATTATTATTATTATTATTATTATTATTATTATTACCGGTATTATTTAAGTGATTGAGAAAGGAAGTACATGTATATGTAACATGCTGATATTTTCAAGAAAATGATTAAAAAAAAATAATTTGATTATTATTGTAAACAGGAATCATAATTGAGTTTATACCCAGATGTGAATACTAATTTCTACTTATCTTGGTACAGCAGTAACCAGTTTATTTTTTAGGTTGAGTAGTAAAATTCGCTAAAGAGTAGGCCACAGTTACATTTAAACGCTGTAGTTTATTAACTTAACGCCAATATGCCGGTCTTTATGGGAGAAAGGTGCGTTGGTGTACAGACTGGTTTGTCCTCATAAAATATAAGATAAAGTTCTACCGAAAAAAGGATGTGTAAACGCCAATAGTAATCAATTGTAAAATAATAATAAGTTAAATGCACAGAAAGTTCTACGTGAATACAAGAAATAACAATTGACTGGAAATCCGTTACCCTTATTTTGGCCATTTACCTCTTAAATGAGTACCAGTGCAGTTACATAAGGAAGTCACTTGTTGGTAAAGGAAGTCAGTTGTTGCTGAGCAAGTCATTACTTGCTATGATAAGTCACTGGTTGGTTAAGGTCACAAGCTGCCAGGGGCCGTCAGTGGTTGCTAATGGTTTACTGTTAGCAAGAGGAATTTGTTGGTTACCGGAGGACAAAATTGTTGATGAAGAAATCAATGGTTGCTAAGGAATTAACTATTTACTAGTGGAAGTCACCTGTTGGTTTCCTAGGGGAAATCTCAGGTAGCTAAGAGTCACTGGTTCCTAGGGTATATCTCAGGTAGCTAAGGGACTAAGTTGGCGCTAAGGCAGTGAATGGTTGCTTAGGAATTTAGTTGTTCACTGATTGCAAAGGAAGGCAGTAGTTGCAAGGAAAGTCGCTGGTTGCAGGAACTCAGAAGCTTGATTTTTTTTTATATAAGTCTATATACAGACAAGTGACCCCCGGATGTAGTCAAGTTTGACCTAAGGGGCATGAATTGAAAATACTTTATAAAGATTTATCAGACAAAATTGCATACAAAATATTTAAGCTCTAGGATTCGCTGTTTGTGAGAAGAAGATTTATAAATGTTTTCCTATATAATTCCATGTAAAACAAGCCCCCCCCCCCCGCCCCCGAGCAGGGCCAATAGCGACCCCATTGACAAAACTTGATCGAGTTAAACAAGAGAATATAGAAGATCTGGTTCTTTTCCAGCAAAAAAAGCTTTTTATTTTTTTCCCCACACCAAATAACCCCAAGGTCAGGGTCAGTTTTGACCCGGGGGGGGGGGGGCCGGGCTTAATTTGAACACACAAAGTAAAGATCTATTAGAAAATACTACATACTATATATCTAAGCCCTAGCCCGTGAATGCTTGGAGATGAAGAGTCTTAGGCATTTCCTATATAAATCTATGTAAAACACGTTATCCCCTGTCAATGTCAATTTAGACCAACGGGCATGATTTGTACAAGCTTAGTAGAGGACCACTACATAATGCTACGCACCAAATATCTTACCTCTTAGCTTAGTGATTTTGGAGAATTCTCACATTTGGACCAAGATTTGAACACTCTTGTCAATGGGCTACATGACAATGCAAAATACCAGATATCTTAATTCTGAGCATTTCCGTTTTTTAAAAGAATAAACTTAAAGTTTTTATATTTGTTGCCATAGCAACAACAGTTCTTTTTGGCCGGACGGTGAGCGACCACAATAGACCCCCCCCCCCCCATACACACACACACCCTGGGCACAGGTGCTAAATTGAACTTTACAGGGAACCCTGATCTTAAAGTTCTATCACGTGCACTCACTTTTACACACCATATACGTACGTAGATGAACTTTGTTAAAAATATTTGTAATAAAATTGAAATTCGAATCAGAAATGTTCTAAATTATTGTTATCCTTTCAGTTATCCTGTCAGTTTCTGTCTCCAGCAAGGTTATTTACAGGACTTTAAAATTAATATAAAGATCAAAATAATACGAATTTATTAATTTCAAATAACCAAAAATTCTAAAAAAGAGACCATCATTTGTTGGTACATTTTTTAACATTTTCGAAATAGAACAAAACCTGGCCAATGAAATTTACTATGCTTTACGTAAATCCAAACTGATCGTGTAATACAAAAGACAGAAAAAATGTTATTTGTAAAAGGTATTCAGTCCAAAACTTTTAATGCCCATACAATTATTTAAAATACCCAACAGAAATCAGACTTTCTCTTGACTTCAGTATAATTACGTACTTTCTGTTCAAAAGCGCTGACACTGTACTACTTGCAACAACGTGTTTATCTAACATCAAGAAAAGACCGGAACGAAGACGCCCGAGAGTTTGCCGGTGAAAACTTTTCCTCAATCATAAATTTTTCCATTTGCCTAGGAGTTACCGGCGTAATTTCCTTGCAATCACACTCATTCTCATTAGGGGGAGTTACTTGTGTTATTCTTTGTCTGTTATTCCGACTCTGTTGAGTATCATTTGTTGATGAAGAAATACAAAAAACGCTTTCACGTTCACTAAGTTTGCATGAAATATCCGATTTGTCCTTCTTATGTGTCAGCTTTTGTGCTTTTCTTTGATATAAACTTCTTGTTGTCTTTGCTTTGTCTGGCTTTTCATTTCTTAAATACGTTTTACTAGATGTTTGGGTAAAATCTTCGCTTGTTGTGTTTAGTGAGACGTCAGAAGGCACTATCGCTTGAGTGCACTTAATGTCCCGTAGTCGTGTGTTGCGTTTAGCATGTGTGGATGTAGTGCTACATGTCAATGTTTTAACTTCTCGTGAGTATTTTTCAGTTAAAATTTCACGGTTTGAGGTTTGACCACATTGTCCTTCAACCTCGCGATGTTGTCGTCTGATCTATGAAAAAATAAACACAAAAGGTAAGTACATGTACCTGAATACCGATACAGCCCATAAGGATGAAACTTTCTGTTGATAACCTACACATGTATTTTAAAATTATAGATTGCTGACAGGGTCAAAAGTATTGCAGATTTTGTAATTATGCATTTAGGTACCCACACAATTTATTCAAACTTAGATCAATCGTTATTGATAATAACTCCAGATGATACCATCCTCAAGGAGAGAGGTAATGCGTTTTTTTATTTTAAACGTCCGCCATAAGACTTTTTGTAAACACTATTGGTTTATCAAATAAACCCTTTGAAATTTACTCAGGTACATTTACGCTTGTCAGGTTTACAGACAACACAATGTCGTAACATTTGTACTTATGAAAAATAGATATTTCTAAAATATGAGGTTCCTAACGACTCTTAACAATGTACCCAAGTATCCAAATGGATAAACTGATAACGTTATATCCATATAAGTATAAAGCATTTAATATAATATAATATTATATCTAGATTCTATATATTACTTACTTCATTTGATGTGTTTTTTCGATTTCTGTAACGTCTCAGACACAAATATACAACGATGCCAGTGCCAAGAATGATTAAAAAGCCAACACGAAAAACACCACCAAAGAAAATGGTGTGTAATATGCCTGCAATCGAAAGTAATGAATGTTCAAGGGAAACAACGTAAATCGTACTGAATTATAAAATTAAAAAACTGCATATAACATTTGATAGGAAAATGTTCTTCTATCTGTTTTACAAACTAAAACACATATGACACTTCTTTGGGTTGCTAATGACAGCCTTAGCACGAGCTTGTGCCCACAATAATATTAAAGTATCATTAGTGCTTTAGATACTCGTGTATACAATTATTAAAAATACGGACAAAACAGTAACAAAACTATGTACTTTTTAGTTTAAAACAAAGATGACTTTTACAATTAGTTAATATTGTTGTCACTTATTTATGAAAAAACATCAGTCAATGACAGCGTTTCTTACTTTTTGCAATATATCACATATCAATCAATGCTATATCAAAGCCTGTACTTCAAATTTAAACAGAATAAGTAATGTGTGTCGTAGAAAAAGGGGTTAATGTTGCAGGTAAGATAATGATCTTTCTTGGAACTGTTAGAGCCACAAATAAATTTACAGCCTATAACTTATTTGGGATTTAAAAGTAAAACAATTAATCAATACATCTAAACGCAGCAATGTCGCAATACCTGGTTTTTAATAGTTGAACAAATATAGAATGAGCAGAAGTTTTTTTAATAGTTCTGTGAGGCTACGTATCCTCAAATAAATGTTTTTTTATAATTTTGTGGAATACAAAATGTATCACCTACATTCCTTTGAACAAATTATATAATAAATGGAGAACACAAAAACTAACCTGGCCACAGTTATTCAACTTTAAAGCCAAACTTTGAATAGTTTAAGAGTTATATCCCTGTCAAGCAAATTTGATAATATTGTATATATGCAATACAGCAAGATAATAAAAATGGGGGCAATATTCAGCGACCCTAAACCTGACGCTTGTGGCGCCAAAACCAATCCCAACGAGCGTCTTGATAAGGTCTAAACATCCAGCAGGTTTGTAATTTTGCGTCAATCCAAACTTAAGTTATATTACGTGAAATGTCATTTTGGTTGATTAGCGATAACTCTGAAGTGACCAAGCCGAATTGACTGGTCATCAAGCTTAGGCTAGATATTGCGCTAATAAACATTGTGCCTTTTTGTGGCGAATGCATAACACGTGTTTAAAGGCCCAATACTAAGTACCTGATAGATATAATTTTTCATCACGTATTTTCATGTTGTATCCAATAATTGGCTGAAGCATGTTATATAATTAAAACTTTGACAAGAATGAAGTGCCACGTTTGCAAAACTGCAGAGATATAAACATTAAACTATTGAATGTTTTCAGCAAAACAGCAAAAGACCACCAAATTTCTATATACCTTTTAAAAATATTTTACAATGGTCGCTATAATTTTAAGAAAACATTGCATACTAATGATCATGTTTTATGACATATTTTAAGATATGTGTTGTCTGTTGAAGAACTCGACTTTTTCTTTGATATTTTATCTTTAAAACGGAGAAAAAATAATGTCAGTTTTTTCTCAAAATTTCACAATTCAGTGGCAGTGACAGAGCCGATCTAGTTAGCTACTTAGAGATATTTTGTCAATATACTATTCAATATAAACAGTACGCAAGTTATTGATCGATAAGGAAAATACGACGTTCGTAAAACCAGGTTTATAAAATTAATGTTATTTATTATTATTTGATTATTTCCATTATCATCACCGTAAAGTTAACATTTCTTTGTTGGAACGATCTAATATTAATGATTTCAAGAAAAACAAAATATACCTGTATACGA
>JAUMHA010008789.1:0-21056 GCA_032359765.1 Saxidomus gigantea
TTTTAATATCTTAAAAGTATTAAAATGTTAACATCTATGGAATGAATTTATCCGATAATTTTACATGTTACTACATGTAGTATATTATGTAGTACATGTAAATACAATATAAAGCGTGCACTACAAAGGTAATGTATGGTTTACTTGTCTAGAACACAACAAATCATGTAATTGTATCATATAACTACATCAAATTAAATAATTAAATAGATAAGGAAACTTAGCCCAACATATACAATGTATAACTGTACATGTATACTAGTTACCTTTAGTGCCTGGTTTTATCTGTTCATATGATTTCTCCAATCTCTCAACAGATCCTCTGTCTATAAAACACATACATGTACTAGAATACAACATATCTGTTCAAGCTAAATGTATTGATTTTCGCATGTTATATTACGTACATGTATCAAAACAAATCACGGAAATGTTACAAGTGATTCGAAATATTAAGCGTGTAAAGTGGGACAGGTAGACTAGAGATAGTTTACAAATAAGCTTATGCTTCCTACTCAATCCTTTATAATATTGTTTTGTAACAACAATGTACATGTAAATTATTACAATTATATTGATATTATTTCGAATATGCACGGGTCATCAATATAAATGGAATATTAATATCTCCCTGCACCTCTTTAATGTGTTTGATTAATATGATAGGTTAGTAAAATTTGAGTTTGTGTGATTTTTTCCATAGACTCCAATGTTACTGACGTAACGTCGGCATCGCACATAGCTTCGCTATCGGTTAGCGACGGCAGGTTATACAGGCCGATAACGCGTTTATCAACAAAAATGCAACCTCTATATATCAGTTTTTTCGGGCTGTTGATTTCTGGGGAACAGAAAGGGTTAACATTACAGTATTTATAAATTGTATGAACTAGCAAGTTTAAAGGCGTGTTGTTGTTATATAACGATAATGAATTGCCGTGTAATTTTCTAAAATACTTTAGGATAAATGAATTCTCTGTTTACCAACAAGTTGAAATAAATACAACAACAGTTGAAAACTCGACTGTAACGAAATATGAGAAAACAAATCATAGAACTTAATTGCTGTAGGTTAAATGAAATCAGTATTACTAGTTTCAGATAACAAGAATTATTAAGTTTCTATATAGAATATTTATGTAAGAAAAGCACAACATCCCCTTAAGGGTCTCATTTCAGTTTGTATATACCGTAAAAATTCGTAAACTAAAGCATCGATAACTCGAAACAAGGGATAACTCGAGATACATGTATCTCGTCTATCCCGGCCATATTTCCTATACGTTAAACGACACTGTGACATCGCCTTGGGTAACTCGAACGTCGATAACTTGATAACTCGAGGAACATTTGCGGTCCCGAGGGGTAGTTTCCTTACTTTTTTTCCTGCGGCAACTTGAAATCGCTGATTAAATAAATCTGTTTACACCGTCGCAGGCGCATGTATAGTTTCAAATGTATAGAGTTTTCAAAGTTTTATTTTATATGTAGCATATTTAAGAAAAGCGCTATACCTCTTAAATGCCTAATTTGTAAAACAAATCAAGTTTCTAAAATTTCAGTTCTTTGAAACTATGAAGTTGATTACTATTGCCACATATAATAAAATTCTGACAAGCCTTTTTTTTTAAAAAAGAAGCATTCTTAAATATACGGCCTCATACCCAATGGGGTAGGAGTGAAGTGGTGGGCAAGGGGTGAATGTGGTGGACATTAGAAAGAGTGATCATTAAATGTTTTGAACAAATTACAATTAAATTTTGATGACATGTTCCAGAGAAATAAAATGTTATTGTTTTGATAATGAATATAGAAGAACAATTAAAGTGCAATTACTCTGGAAATACTAAGCATATATTGACGAAAGTTACGCGTGCGCCGTGGTATTATGTTATTGTATACTTCTTTTGATTTTCATGAAATTATATACATTGGTTCGTTAGTTATGGGCCGACTGGCCGGATAGACGGACAACGCCAAAACTGTAGCCCTCTGTCTTTAACGGGAGATTACAGTAAAATAGATATACATGTACACAGGTGAAAACATCCAGATCCATTTGTAACTTGCGGCTTCAGTTGCCCCCAAATCTTTGAACAAAGAGTTCTGGTTGTCTGGACCATCCGTCTGCGACCCTTACGCCAATGCATACGCGCGGGTAAAAAATGTGTACTTAAATCGGTTCACGTAATAGCCGGTTACCACGAAGGGAAGCTGATAAAAAAAATGAATGCATGTATACATGTACATGTACACGTTGATTCGTTACTAGTCTGGTAAAATGTATTGTTCTGCTATATATAATTTATGCATTATTTCCGGTCAATTTATATGTTCTACACTCTTGGGCAGTTTTCGCGCTGGATAGTAGACTTGCTCTAGAACAAAACAATGGAATATTTATTCGTACAAGAGGTGTTGCAAGGCCTGCTGACCAGGCTAATGTACACGTAATCTCACTCTCCGAGTTAATTTATTTTTAAAATACAGACACTCAGTTAGATTCTCGAACCGCTTTAGGGAATCAGATAGGGAATATGGGAAACTAGCACCGTCCAGCTGGAATTGCAAAAAGGAACATTGACAGTTAACATTGGCTTACAGCTCTTTCAAAGCGGGGAGTTAGTGTAAGTTATACGTATTTAAGATTTGCTGGCCTTTGCCTAAATATTTGTTTCCGTTTCAATGTAAAATAAGTGTCAATGTGGAATTATTTTGTTTTGACGAAGGACACTACCGCCATGTCACTGGTGGGGGTCATATTAGGGGCTCTCTGATAGCGAAGCGAACAGAGCTACCAACTGCGTTAATGAGGCTTCAGTTGAACCGGGGCTATTAAGGTTCTAGAAGGCGAAACCTCCAAGAAGTTGACTGTTAATGTACTTTCTCATATAACTTCAGGACAAAATACTTAATATTGTAAGACAAACACAAGAACCTGACCACATAGTTGCATTTATGCTTTTCTGTTTTTTATCCGTTCGACGGACTATAATTAGACAGTTTACAGAAACCTGCCCTTTCCATTCGTCCTGGGAGAAGCCCACAAAAGTTTAATATGATGTCTGCACTGTCATGCTAAAACCGTAATGTATTACGGATAATAGCAAGCGATGATAAACGTTTATTCGACATGCATACTTGTTAGCGTCGACGTAGGGCACTGAGAGCAATTTCAGCGCTAATTAGTGAAATAATATTCTTATTGACCAGTTGACCGATGATGATTTAAGTAGTTGCTCTCTTTAAGTATGGGATGAATTTGTGTAAACAAAATTTAAATTTATATTTAAGTAGTTACATGTATATTTAACTTTCACAAAATGGGGATGCGATCACCTACCCCGCACCCCAGTTTCGGACTTGGAAGGTGGCCAGTAAAAATGTGTTAACTTACATATTTACAAAGTACTTACATGTATACTACATAGACTACAGTATATATATTAATGTATTCTATCAGACGGTTTCTTGAATAGATATATTAGCTTAAATATGATCTTTGTAAATGTGCACGTCATAGTCACGTCCGGTACTAGATGTTTTTAATGCAGCCATACATAAACAAAAGATAGATCATGTACTGGCTCTGCGAACACTGCAAATGTTTGGTTACTCGCCGTGAATTTTATTACAGTACTGACGTCAGCAATTACGGAATATACACGCATTATTAGTAAATAGAGTTTACGGTCGCCATTTTGATGCAGATCTACATCTACATCTACGGGGATACTCCCAACAATCAATTTCTGATCATAACTGGGAGGTCGGATTATTGTCTCATAGTATTGTCTCATATTGCATGTCGTCAACATTTTCCATTAGCATTTGCAATTTGGTGACGTTCCCAAATATATTTGGAATTTGGACACGTATATTTTCGTGTACATCATCCTAAATAATCATTGTCAAAGGGATGTGATTAGATTCCAGTTTGAACTGGCCAAGCATAAGGCTTTCATCAAGTTACGGTTCTTTTTACACGGAATGCTCTTGAAACACTAAAATATTAAATAGTGTATCACTATTATCTCACGGGTTTTTACTCGGAGACGTCGTGTAGGAAATATAATTTAAATCATTCAACGCATTTGAAAAATTCCCTCTTCTTGACAGTGAATTTTGACAAGTTAGTAATGGACGTGAGTGACGGGGAGTATATGGACAAGAAGATCAAGTTTTTCACATTTTGAATGAAGAACACATATTATGCACTGTAAGTTTATGAAATTGTCTCATATTGCATGTCGTCAACATTTTCAATTAGCATTTGCAATTTGGAGACGTTCCCAAATATATTTGGAATATGGACACGTATATTTTCGTGTACATCATCCTAAATAAAGTTGGCGGCGAAATACATAATGATCAGCTGCCATATACAGTAAGAACTTCATTTGATGATTACAAGAAAACAAGGGAACCGATCGAATAATCCTTTAAAGTTGGGAGGGTGATGTTTTTAATAGATCAACGAACAGGTATTAATGTTCATATGTGTCGTTCATAGGTAACTTTTCCAGTCCAAAGTTGAGTTTACGACTGGAATGGGAAAGACTTTAGTCATCTATTATTTATGAAAAATAACATTTTCAAGCTTGTTGCTACGCGACCATGTCTGTTGTTACATGTACTTTGTTGCGGTGATGTAAGTGAATCAGAACAGAAAAAATAAGCACGGTGAAAAAATACATTCAAATACGTTTGTATTTCCAAAGTAAACATCAAACAATGTGCATAAGTAATAACGTAACAGAAGAGAAATGAGCAACTTTAAGTTGAGTTTGTTTCAACACTAAAACTATCATGGATGCGCGAATATCAATTATGGTCATTGCTTTCAACAACAAAAATATAAAGTTTATTTAAGATAAACATTTTATGTGTGGAACATTTTTGCTCATGGTACAAAAAAGAAGAAAATGTCTCTCGAAAAAAGAAAAAAAATGAATTGGGACTTTGCAATAACTTATCAAGTTAAGACACTGCTCTAAAGCCCGCTGTGATACTTTGTATCAAAATTTTCTTGTTTGATATTTGTTTCCGTCCAGTTTACAACAGTGGTTAACGACTGTCAATATTAAAATAACAAAAACTCTACAAACCGGCTATTCAGACGATACATTTACACACCGTTGTGTAGATTTTTGATAGAGGTATTCAGGTGTATTTATATTGATGTAAATTTTCTCCTGGATATAACGTGACAGCACAATACACAACACATTTGGAACACCCCTCGTATTTTTTATATGTGTCTATTTTAAAGTTTATACGTTTTGCTGCAGACACGGACTTGTGTATGAATGGCATTTGCATGGATATATAAATGTTTATGAAAATCATGCTTAAAATCATATGAAAATCATGCGTAAAATCAAAACGACTTAACGTTTATTGAAATTTGAACTAGATTTTTCTTCTTATCTTCATGTTTGAAAATAAAATTTACCTTCAATAGGTCTTATTTCTTCGTAAGCTGTTTCCTTTGAATAAATCCCATGTCCTTCTATAAAATATTAAAAGATAAAACGCCATGAAATGAAGGCAACTTACACAACATGTATTGATAAAGCCGTCAAACTTGATTTGTAGAAATTTCAGCTTACACATTATCTGTGCATGGCCATAAAATAATCATGTCTCCAAAAATAAAGTCATATATAGTAAAACTAAAAGCTATCTTAATCATCTGTTTCTAATATGTATAGCTGATGTATGTACAATGAACATGCTTATAATTGTTATCAATATTACCAGTTATTGTCCTCATTTCGGAAACTTCATCACACGATTTCACACTACTTGGCCTTTCGTTGCCACTGTTTTTTCCCCTTTTGTGTCTGACAGTGAATAAAATAAGTTTCATGACAGATCCTTGTACAAAGATATGTACATGTAGTATGTCAGCAATCTGGTTTAAATCACATGCTAATCAATAAAGTATTTTTGTAATGTTTTAAGAATTATTTCGGCAACGTTTAGCATTGTGTACCTGTCTGGATACTGCAATTATTTGTATTTATTTAATTGAAAATTAAGCATTACATTGATATTGAACGAATCTTGAAGACATTCTGCACAACAATACGATAATATTTGAGTATTTATATTTAATGTTAGCAGCAATTTTCACAAAATTTGTATAATTCAGGTGTACCTTTTCTTGTATAAGTAGATACCAAACACTACACCTACTATAATGACAATGATTCCCGAAATACTTCCAACTACAAAACCTATCGGACTGTCAAACTGTCCAGTACTTGTTGCGGACGCTATAATAAACAGGAAGTGAATCAGGTTAAAATGACAATGAATGTATATGCATTGCACAAACTAAGACCAAATTATATTACTATCATTCTGAAAAATAGCAAACTTGCAAGAGTATGTTGTGTGGTAACATATTATCACAGTGTTTAGTTTGACGGACAATGAGAGCGAACACTTTTAAACACGACGGTCATTGAAATGGTATGACATTCGAACAAAGTTATCCTAGGGTATAAGCTGTTATACTTTGTTACAACACGTACCGATTCTTCAGGTTACTACTTTGTGATTGGTCAAACACTATTCTTTTTAAATGAAACATGTTCTGCACTGCACATTGTACTTTATTCGATAGTTTCCCCATTGGTAATACAATAAACTTAGAGTGAATGGCACATTTGAATCAGTTCCAGCAGTTTTATCATCGTATGACCGTGAACAAGCAAGGAGATTATCGCACAATTGTCTTAGGATAGCTTTACTGTGCAAACGTGACGTATTTTTATGACCCAAATGACTGCCGCTGAAAGAACTTTAAAGTCGGAAGTGAACAAAATAATGAATCTAGACGCTGAAAAGATTCGGAAATGTCACTGATTTCTCATGGAGAAATTGGACACAATTGACCTTTTTACATGTTAATTACACACAAAGGAAAGATATCACGAACGCTTTACTTGTTGCTGCTATAGTCCGACTTGCGAAAGTTACTGGACATTAAAAGACTACCATTAAATTTGAATTGATTTTAACTTAAGATGTCTCTGAGTAGAAAAGAGACATATCGAAACACATATGTATTATTTAACATGAAAATTTCAAAGACACTGCTCTGTCATATAGTTTTGGATGAATTATATTGCTTTCATTCTTGTTTTCCAATCTGTTTGAAGCAAATAGTTATATGTATGTTGTTATGAAGTTATTAACAAAGGTCTAAAACAGTACAGCGCGTTTATAACCTGTGATCCTAAAGAAGTAAGATGAAAGTCAAATATCATGACCTGGGTTAGGCCGACTTATTTATGAAACATGTTTTTTGTAATTGTAGATTTCAGTCAGTTTCTATGTCAGTTTCTATGTCTGTAAAATAGGCCACAAGACTACTATTCATGACATGTAAAATAATTGTTCATCCAGTATACATGTATGTAAACACTACGCATTGAGCAACTTATGTCAAAATTTATGTGACAGGAAATGAGATAATTGTCAATATCAACTCAGATAAAGATTTCGCTATTTCTTGATTTATTTTTCGAACAATTCTTGTCGGATCTTGTATGAAAACACATGTTGTACAAGCCAATTATTTGACTTATCTACATTTCAAACGTCTTAGAACATAACATATCATTTCAAAAACATATGAAGATGAACTGAACACGCCAAAGTATTTCTGAAAGACAAGTAATAATATAAGTTTATACTTCAGTTTTTATGTCATTTTCCAATGCCTGCAAAACATTTATTAGAACATAACATATCGACAACCTGTGAAAAAGAACTGAATATTAAGCTAAACAATTTCTTAACGATATTTAGATATTTTTGTGAAGTTTTAAATTTAAGTCAGCTTCAAGACAATACAATCATAAATTACCTTTTGTCTGAATAAGGAGTACTGACGATGCCGAACTGCCTATACTGTTTACGGAAACTATTTGAAACTCATACTTGGTACTACTGGACATTCCACGAATTGTAAAGTACATCACAACTTCACCAGTGTCCTGTAAAACAAGTGTTTCCCATTCTTGTTTGTTATCAGCTTTATATTTAATAGAAAAATGCTGCGCTGTCCCACCGTTGAAACCAGGTTTCCATATCAGTGTTACTGAGGTGCTAGTCAATAAGTCTAGAATGTGATTAAGTTCTGTCGTCTGGTTAGGGCGATCTAAACAAGGAAAACAGAAAAATGATCATTATACTTAGAATGCAACTATTCGCTGACAGCGTAGTAGTCTGAAATATTTCATTGGTAATCTGTTAAAAATCGAAATTATATATCCCGGTTTTCTTCCCCTTTTCAAATTATTATCAATATTTTTTTAGCACAACAATGTACACTATGTTTGTGATTTAATAAGAACTTTATAGTTTTGCCGATAAACAGACACTGTTTAATCTTTTTGTACATCGTAATTGTGGATATGCTTATGTTCAGGCTTTTGCTTGTACAACATATCGTCGATAGGAAAAACTTGAAGGGTTTTTTATACAGAGAAAAAAAAAATATACATGTATCATTTTACTGTTTTGCCTTGAATACAAAATTTATTGGCGGTATCAGTTTTTAATATACGCATTCAATGTTGTAATGTTAAAGGTTTCAGAGCATGACAAAGATATCACATGTAGCTGCAAACACGATAACACATACCAAATGATTTAAGTGTATAATCCTGGATCAATTTTCCGATGAAGTTCGTCACAATTATTCGAAAATGGGCAATTTCTAATGATGTTAAGTTGTTGACAGTCATATTAGACTGCATGCCCGATGACGAAATAGAAAACTTGCTTTGCTCTGTAATTTGTGTCCATGATGAACCTGTCAAGATTTCCCACGTAAATTCAGGCTCTGGATAAGCAATAGCAGTAAATTTTAAAGTGACTGGAACATTTAGCTCACTTCTTATGTCTTCTTGAATACTGGAAGACGCCATAGGTTTACCTGAAAAAAAGGTATAATTAAATGACAATAAAACACAAAGGAAAATGTTGATGACAAATATCAGCATAGTTCTTCCATGACGCTCAGATTGTATCTGTATATCTACGTCCACATGCCGGACTACTTCCAGGTCAACAATCCAGTGCGTCAAAATATGCCTTAAGTAAGGAGCTTCTTAAGTGCAAATACAGAGAGAAACTAATAAAATATTTCATTTATCCTATCATTTTTTCTTTTTCTCTTTTACAAATTATGGTTTTCTATTCATCTACAGCAATATGAAGCAGAGTTTACAATTAGAAAACTCTAGTGTTGTTGTTGTTCCCATGTCGCCGTGCTGAAAATGAATGTGGACACTTTTTTGCGTTTGTCTTTGCAAAAATGAAGTTTGCAAAGTAATATCATAACATATACCAATAAAACATTTATAAATATTCTAATGAGTATAATTATAAAATTATATTTATGCCGTTTATATATTGTTTGTCCTTAGAAATATAGATTTATTAATGGATGCACATGTAGTAATTTGAAATCATAATTGTTTACATATACCGTATTTATTCTGTTTTGGGCCACTTAAATGTGAGGAATATTAAGATGTTGCAAGATAAATACAATATTAGCATACTGTCTTTTGATAACAGGTGAGATAAGATGAGGTAGATGTGGCTTGAAGGCAAAGTACGTTTATAATAAATATTGTGTATGCCTGACAGTAATATTGCGTGCCAAAATCGTATACTTACAGCTAACAAGAAGACTTATAACAGCACTTGCTTGTTTTCCGTGATTGTATTCATTGCTTCCAGAACATGAATATATTCCACTATCAAGACAAGATAACAGAGTGTGACTGTACACAATAATGCTTTTGTTGTAACTACCGAGCACTTTGCCATTCGGAGAATTGATGGTTACTGTAGAAATCGGGTTACTATCTATCTCACAAGTAAATAGTATCACAGTTGATTCATTTGCCGTCACAGTGTTTTCGTTTTCTTGTCCGTGAACAATAAACTTCTTTACAGATGCCTCATCTGTAAAACAATCTACAATTGAAACAGGTCACAAAGAATACATAGACAAAACTGTGTTGTGTGTTAGTATGATTGGAAAGAAACTTTCTTATAGTTCTACGTACGGTCTACAATTATTCTTTATAGAAACTTATGTATTTTAATTGACAAAAATAGAAGTTGTGTGTTGTTAATTCGGAAATACATGCTTTGGGTGGGGAGCATCCAATTATCTTAACGGCGGCGCTTTGGTAAAATCATAGAGTACAAACGGTGGCCTTAATAACGTTAACTGTATTTTTCGTTATTTTATGTTAACTTCGTGACCTAGTTTTAGACCCGCTGTAAATATATTAATTTTGAAACTCGAGGCTGAGTTATCAGAGTAATTATTTTGACACAATTATTTTTACACGTAAGTACATTTTTTACAAGAATGTGGCATTCAGAGTATCAATGTAACATGGCTATTCTCAAGGTTTTCCTTGATTTGACCTGGCGACCTTTGTTGTTCGTCTCTTGTTGCTAAACTACTCATTTAAAGTAGAGATCATCAAGAAAAACGCTATGGCCAATTTTTCTGACTCGTGATTACAAATATATCCTTTATTTGTAGAAGTGGCACAGACTTGACCACATGTAGGTGACCATACTTGACCTATGGCTCATCTAGTCATACGTCATAATATTTATACATGATCGAATTTAAATGTGACCTTTACATAATTCACATTATTGTCATTAATTTGACACAGGTACAAATGTAACCTAGTTTTTGGCGATAAGTGTGGTGGTCGAGTGGTTAACGCTCTAGACTACCAATCCGGAGGTCCCCAGTTCGATTCTCGGCCTGGGCACTGGACATTTCAGAAACGCTTTTCAGTGTTTCCCAATTATCTGAGATGAGCTGGTTAGAAACCCGAAGGTAGTCTCGTATGTATCGGTGCTATACACCGGGCATGTAAAAGAACCAAGGGGTCTTTTCGTAAAAGAGCTAGGGTCTGGTACCCGGATTCCCTTGTATATGCTTCTGTCTTTAAAAAAGGACCACAATGGAAATAAGAGCTTGATCTATATTGTGTTATCCTTGGTACTTGGTACTGAAAACACACATACAAGTGACCAATCCTCGACCGTGGACTACATGCACTTTTAACAAACATTGGACAAACATTATAAATACGTTTCACGATCACTGGGTACAAGTATCACTGCTGGTATGTTTCATATTGTGTTTTTGGGCTTGTTGACTTAATTATGTTTCTTACATGACTAATTTTCCACTTAGACGTAAGAAATTACCAGGACAAATTATTTGATAATTTATCATGATAATTAATTTTAAATTGTTTTCGAACCTGTTCGCAGTTGTTAAATGTGATTAAAATTGGTGATCATGTTTAGTTCTCCCTACATCTTAGTACAGGTATAAACTTCCACATCAGGAAAAAAACTACTGACTGCCTTTGCTGTTAGATATACTGTACTCTATTTTGATAGACCCGTTAACATAACCAGATTTACATTGACAATATTTTAGTATCGTTATTGCTTTCTTCAAAGTGTCCGCAATAAACATTACAGACATTCCTTGTGTGTGCTTTTGGCGCACATTTCATACAGCGATAACTCAAAATACTCTAAAGTTAGCCAATGTCATGCGCAGAATGTATTTAACATATAACCTTTCAAATGTCATTTCCATTATAAACAATATTTGATAATGCATTTCGGTTGTAACTTTCATGCAGACTGATGTCCAATAAAACTTTTATGTATATTCAGGATATTATTATAAAAATGAAAGGTGCATGGCATTTATCTCAATTGCAAACTCTTTTGAGAAAACAGAAAAATATTATTGAGGTAAACGCATATGTCAATTCCTTTTATATATCATTTTCATGTCTTTCATAAGAACCGCAAATGCTGATATATTCATTCTTGTCAATGCATATCACAGTTCAGTAAATAATTTAACTACAATGTAATAGTGAATCATAGTTGGTACGATTATGATTACCCCCGTCAGTCAAGGTCTCATCAAAAAGATGATGTTATCACTTTCTATTCTTATTTATTTTCTTTGAATCCATAAATAAACACAATATCTTTAATAAATCCACCCCAATAATAAAAAAATACTTACAAAAAACATCAACATTAACAAACACTATTTCGCTTGACAGTCTGTGACCCGACTGACATATACATGTTTTTACTTGGTTACGTTTTGCAATCCATGTCAGATTAGTGGTCACTTTTTTGTTGTTTATAGTTGTTTCTGTTGCACTGTTGATGATTTTCTTGCACAGCCATTCTGGTTTCCCAAGAGGATTGCCTCCTTCCACTGAGCAAGATAGGCTCGCTGGTTCATTCTCAATTACTTTGTAAGTGCTTCCGTTTGTAAAATCATGTATTACTGGAGGTCGGTCAGGGGGAACTGAAATGTATGCGATATCTTGCTCGCACAATTAAATGTTCTAAATTTAAAGATGAAAGGAGGATATGGATTTGCTTTCCATGCATTAGTGAAAATTCTGCTGGAATTGTGTTGACCCATACAGAATTCTCTAGATTAATATAACTTTTGTCTTGATGTAGTAACTGATTAAATCACTGAAAATATCGGTTTTCACTTTAACAACGTTTATTCAAAGCCTTGTTTACTGTGCAACCGATAGGCTACAATGACTGTTGAGTTTCATAGATGTGTTTTTAAGTGTTTGACTATACATCTAATTCCATGCAGTACATCTATGATGATCATAATGATCGCAGAGGCAAGTCTCACATTGTCTCTGTACAACATATGCGACATACTGCACATAATAAAACTAAACAAAGCTTAATAACATTTACAAACGTGTTTTTACATTTATCAGTTACTTACACAATACAAAGAGCGATATCGTATTTGACATCACAATAGTATTGTTCCAATTTGTTGCATTACAGTAAACATTCCATCCATGCATTGATCTATTGACTCTGTAGTTCAGTGTTTCCTCTATCGATATGACATTGTCTTCTCTCACGAACTCTTCACGCTTTATAGGCTCGTTTACAATCTCTACGGTTGATGAAGCATTACTACGGTACCAGCGTATCCGAGCAGGTGGTTGACTGAAAGATGTATTGCATGTAAACGTTGCCATAGAGTTTTCACTAACTGTTCCATTGTCAGATGCACGTAATGATGCGCTTGTCACTAGAACTGAAAATACATTTTGTACAATCTTTACAAAACGGTTATAGGACATTCGATTAAATATTATCAGACAAAAACACTGTTAGAGCGATGGGTAAAATAACATTAAAATTGTTTCAATTTCCTGTAAAAACCTGCTGAGAAAAACAGTCCTTTCTTATCTTTATATCCGATTCCATTCTTTAGTTTCAACGAAAATGATAGTTGTGCATATTTTGCTTATTAATCGGAATATTTAAATTGTTTACCAAATAATCTGTTTATGATAAGATAAATTGAAATACACATGTGTACAACAATATTATTGACGTAATTACGACTTAAACTTAATGGAAATTAAATAGTACGATTAGTTCATAAGTCCAATAATTTGGACAGTAGGAGGTTGACTCCTTGTGGTTTAACTGTACGTATTGCATGGTCCAAAGTGTTTCAGTGTGTTTCGGAGTTTATGTAACTTGAAATAATGATTATCAGGGTCGCTTATTAATACCTCTATAATTTCGAATTCTGCATGGTTCTTACATTCTTAAATAGGAAATTAAATATTACACGGACCTCAGGATAATGCAAACATCCATGGTTTTCAGAAATATGGACACTATCTGACACTGCACCATACAGACGCCGAGAAAGCTTAAATCACCGTAGTTCTCCAAACACTATATTTCGTGCCGACACACTTTGACAGGAAGACTTCTATAGGAAGATGTCTATTAACGGCGATATCAAACGTGTTATAGAGTTCTATTTTACTGGGATACAAAAGCTAAATAGACAAACATGAATTCGTTATTACCAACTGAGGAAACAAGTCTTTGATGAATTCGCAGCCCGGCCAAGGTCGCATGTGCCTATATTTCGCTTTTAATCTATTTTGCCTGTTAAAATGAGCATGTTACATGTAAGTTATTGGTAATTTTGCACCTGTTGTCTCATTTTCGCACTGTCCGTATTATCCTCGGACAAATTTATTGATCCTCTTTATACACAAGTTCACGGTCGATTTCCTGAAGATATTATGCACAACAGATACAAATCAATTAATTCCGTAGTTCAGTTATAAGCGCATTTGTTATATCTTATAGTGTTTAGCGCCCTGCAAACATTCACTTCTGAATTTGCTTAAAATCTGACTTCATAAACAATTTTTCTTTAAATGTCTGTAATTGTTTGTATATGTTATTATTCTCTGATGGAAAACGATTTTTTGTTTTCGATTACCATCATCAACAATTATCTTCATGAATGTTCCCATCTCTATATGCAGAAGCCACTCAGGTGCTTTCTAAAAAACATATTTGGGTTTGTGAGTTTTCCATGTTTATATATTTTGCTTTACTTAGACTAACTAAATCCAAAATGAGAAGTCACTGAACTAGTGTAATCATTACATTGTCGTTCAGTGCGTGTCTGTCCGTTTGCATTCTACATACTATATTATTGAATAAGAATCATTAAGAAAAATAAAGCTAGCGTGTTTCAAACCCGAAATCTGCTGGACTAGGGTTCTGCATGCTAACATTTGACCTACGGCGGATTAAACATTATGCTCGTAAAATAAGAGGTCCTCACAAAATTTGTATACAATGTAGTCGCAATATTCCGAGAAATAATACTACTTCACGATTTGCTCACGGAAATTAATTTATTCGGTGTAATCGCTGAATGGACGGTTCCAGTGTTTACTATAATATTAAAATCAATGCGCTGGATCATCTAGTTGCCATATTTGGACATTACTCGTCCATCGTTGGCCTGGTTTACACAAAATAACATGAATTTGTTTGTGATACTTTCTGTGAGCAGTTGACATAGCCACAAAAGAAAAATGATGCCTTAACACTAGGCTTAGATAAACTTTAACACATGCTGTTTTTGTCCTAAAAACTGGAACGGCCCATGGTATGTTCATACATTTAGGCACAGATCGGGTTAATTCGTCCGTACAATATCGTCCAACCGCGCAGTTTTGTTTTCTTTCAGCAACACTCATAAATAATCACACTCCTATATCAAGAATAAGATACATGTATATACTACTCAATGATATATATCTTTACCTAGTACTTCGATGACGACATTGTTACTTGCAAGAGACAAATCCCTGCAGCTCCAGATTGCCCCTTGCTGATAGCGGTCGACACGTTTCAAATGTACAGAATAAGTTCCATCAGCATTACAAATACAATCGTACAAGTCGTTGTTTAGCAAGAAACGTGTTTGTAAGCATTTGTTTCCGGAACGAGCACATCCTGCCTCGTCTAGAAGCATTGAGTTTTTCCATTTGGTCTCCACTAGCGTCCCACTTTTCTTTGAACACGTTAGAATAGCAGTGGTATTCTCTGGCACAATGTATTCAGACAATGACAGGATAATATCGCTTAGAAGTACACCTTTAAAAATGAACTCTAAATAAATTCGCAATGCAGTACATGCATGATATTCACTGTAAATAAAGTGTAAATACTTCTGCTACTTACTAGCGCTTGTACGTATTATTAGTATTCACATTTTAACAGCATATATTCAGATGTTATCAGGCCAAGAACAGTCTTTAATAAATGTAGTTATGACACTTGGTTATGTTTTATGAAACACATAAAACATAATGCAATGCTTTAACTGGTTTATTCACATTATTCCGACACTTTAAAGTACCGACCGCAAACTTCAAACAAGAGCAGTCTTTAATTAATGTAGTTATGACACTTGGTTATGTTTTATGAAACACATACATGTAACACATAATGCAATGCTTTAACTGGTTTATTTACATTCTTCCGACACTTTAAATTACTCTTAATTTTGTTACATTTTCACAACACGTTAAAATTAATGATACGTTCGAGATTTAGAAGCAATGTCCTAGTCACGTTAACAGAAAGTTATTGTGCACTGTAGCCTACTGAAAATATATTACGTTTTGTGAGAGATAAATATAGAACAAAATAAAAGAGAGAAGAAAATGTTATACTTCGTTTATAATTGTTATTGTTATCATGGTTTCATCACGGCTTTCTTCTGCTTTAATTTTGACCGTACGGTAATGTTTTTCAGTTTATGGGTATTAATACTAATACTGTATTGCAATATGTATTGAAAAAAATAAAACACTTTAACGGCACTAAGGACGCTACAATGTTTCAACACTAGCCTCTTTTAAAGTTATGACACTAGTTGAGTTTATGAGTCACCCTTAGGCATAACCTATTTTGCTATGTATTGCATTTTCAGCGAGTAAATTCCCTAATAATACACAAGAAAACGATGTGGATTCCATACACAAGTGTTGTTTGTATCATGACTTTGAGATGAATCTACATCAGAACAAACCAATTTATTGATATTACCTTGATTTTTGGAGCTTAAAACTGTACTTTATCTGAATGTATCACCGTTTAAATAGAGTGGTAGAGGAAATTTGCCATGATACAAATCAGATCGAGAACTATTTGCTATACCTCCCAGAAGAAACGTAATTATTCTCGCCAACAGAAACCTATCTATTAAAACATTATCTCATCATTTCGGTGAACGGATTTAGCATAAACATTCTTGACAACGCAACTGTCGGAAACATGACATTCGTCTGCTTTCGTCAAGCTTTGGAAGAAATTTAAATCAACTTATAGCTTTAGATTGTCCTGTATACAGTTCTCTGTTTTTGATGCGCAACACGTAAAATGTCCGAGTATTAACAGTGAATATCATATTGCTATTATTTACTGTCTTTAACGTATTGCATGTACATTCAGCATATTGACCTACCTTTCTTAAAACATGCTGCTACAAAAAGAATTCCAAATATAAGATGTGCCATTTTTGCTTCTAATGTTTGGCGTTGTTTTTAATGTAATTACCTGAAAAAGTATTAAAATATAAACATATTCCTTCACCAACATATTGTAACATCCACTAAAGGAGCTGGAATCAAATATGCAAGTTCGGTTCTGTTATGGACGCGAGTGAGAGACCAACTCGCCATTGAATATGTTTACCGTTAGCCTTAATGAATGTAAGTCAGTTTGGCTGATACATGTAATAGGGGCTAAACAATTAAAAACAAACTTATTATCCTTTTTCTTTCGTATCGTGATTTAGCGTTCGTTTTATATTAATTATTCATGTGCCATATGTATACAAGCTCTAAATGAAACAAGACAATACTTTTTGTGTATTTCCTATCGTTTTTAAACAGGCTTTGTAGAAGTGTAAATACGTTTTGAAAACAAAGTAATATCGGACCACCGCGTAGGAAATATTTATATTACTGACAAACAAATTATATCACTTCAGTGCAGGCGGTAAATTTTCCTTGTGGTCTTGGCTCTTTTGAACATGCAAAATTAGTGAATGAAAACATAAAGTACATAAAATAAGGTTAAACACATTTAGTCACCATCCCTAAAAGGGGACTTGATAACAAAATGGCCATCATTGAGTCAACATGCGATTTTTGCAACGTACCGACCTGCATGATAAACACAACATACAATGTATAAAAAATTGCATTTGATCCATTTTTGTCAGTTTTATTATTTTGTAAATATGTAAGTAGCCAGTAGCTAGTTTTGAGTTATCTTCACATACAGGTCAACCTCCTAACGTCACCTAACAACAAACTGTTCCAACAACCTCCTTAAAAAGACGCACAATTTTCTCCGTTGCGTTAATTGTATAACGAATCGAACTCTCCAGAACATCATCTCTCTACAACAAACGTATTTCAGTGGTCCGAAGGATGTTTACTTCTGGGATGTTGCAGTTACAAAATTACCCGAGGTGATCAAGACAAACATTCTGTCCAAATGTTGATATGTTTTGACCATGAAATGTTGTTTTTTTTCACTTCAGGTGACCCCATGCTATACATGTTGAATCATAATGAGAAACATTCGACTAGTTTTTTGTTGATTAAACACAGAGTTTGGTCAGAAAAGGTTCAGAAGTTGATTAATGCTTTGATTAGTTGGCCTAGAATTAGACACCACTTGACCAAGTTTCAGATTTAACAGATTTAAAACAATCATTTGACGAATGGAAACTTTTGTAAATGTCAAGCCACTTTGATCTTGATTTGTGATCCAGTGCCCCAACATGAACAGTGTTCATCTACTGTCCTCAGTCAAAGTCCTTACCAAGTCTGATACATCTTGTTCAAAGCCTTCTCAAGTTATTGATCGCAAACCAAAGATCTACCTACCTACCGACCGACAGATGCATAGCAATACAGTCGAAATTCGTTATCTCGAAGTCCTTGGGACCTTGAAACTAAACTCGAGATATAAAAATCGAGACATCCAACAATGCTTTATATATGCACATCTTTATTGTATTTACGTCGTCAGACACGTGTGTAACACCGGATACAGCTCCTTTCGAATACAGCTCCCCGGGGACCAAAGCATATGCACATTCGAATAAAGCTCCCTTTGTTTGACCAAACGGATAATAAAACGGATTAATGACATAAGTCTGAGTACGTGGTGATGTGTTTTTTTTGCCAAATAAATGTATGTCTCTACTTTATGAAGAAGCTTGGTCGTTCTAACATCTTTTAAATCAATGACCAGATTGTAGTTTGAAAGCTTGGGTCCATCTGTCCGACCATCTGTCTGTTGTCCTAACCTGTATGTTGTCTTATCAGTCCGTCTGTTGGGCCTTACACCCTGGTGTGAATGTCCTTATTCCGTCAACAGTTTATTTATGAATTGTAGTACAAAACCACTTAAACTGCCCCCTTATGTGTTACAGTCATATGAAAACGTCTAAATTTATTGAAAGAAAATGTTTCAATAACAAACATAAGTCATTAAACCTCAAAGCTTTGATCAACCGTCCGTCCAACGCGGACGGACAAAAAGACAGACATCCCTGGGCTAAATACTGCATCCTTTATAGCGGGATGGGTCCTTATTATTCTATAATAAATTCCGTACCGCGTATTTATAAACGAATGAAACGCCTTAAATACATCAGGTCGATATTGCATCAGGTCACTGGGGAGCTCTATTCGAACAAAAAGGTACAAGAACCTCGAATACAGCTCCCATTCGATTAAAGGAGCTGTATCCGGTGTTACAGACGTGCCTGTTGTGTTTGTTTTCACACAATACGCTTTTCTGTCATAAAAAGTTCAAATTCGATATGTTAGGAATATTCATTCGTTGGGATGCGATTATAAAATATGGGGATGATGAATTGGCCTAACTGTTGCGATCGTGTCTTCATTGTGCGGTGTGAGCGTGGGAATCACACGTTATGAAAATTACTACACTTATCTCGATTAAAGGCTAACTTCTGATTAAATTAATTTTTTGCTCGACCGACAACCGGGAATCTTCCTCCATGCTTTGTAGTTTTTTGAGCGATCTTATAAAATTACAATAACATTTTTCAATAAGATGTCAAAATGACAATCATGGTAAAAATCTAACTTAGCTCATCTTTTATACAGGTCTTCTTAATCACTCAATTTTGACATTTGTCAATTAAAAGCTGAATAAAATAAACATTGGGTGTCCGACGGCTTGGATTGGCAAACAATTCAGCGTTGATTAATTTTAATTACAACAATTTTAACGACATGCCGTTAATTGTTCACACCTTTTCAATTCACAATCGCCATTTCAAACATCGAGATAAACGTGTTAAAACAATGCAAAATCTTGCATCGGGCAAACAATTAGAACGAGATAATGAAAAAATCAAGATAAAAAGCAAATTTTATTGGAAAAAATAAAGAAATAAATTCGGTAATTTACAAAATAGGTCGAGAATATTCGAAATAAGCGATGTCGAGATAATGAGTTCCGAGTGTATACCCTTGCTTCTTCGAAGTGGGGGCATAATTATGAAATCTGAATCAGTTTAATCTCCATTTTGTATGTATATGCAAAAGGCCATATAGCACCCCGGGTATATAAACCGTTTTTGACAGTTTTTTAGCAGAAACAAATTTCTTTTTGATAGTTATAGAAATTTGGAATTAAGAGGGGCAACCTATAAAAAATAGACTAAACGGCATATCAGCTGAACAGAACCTTAACATTTCCTCGGTATTTATATATCGCTCCATATTTCTGTTACATGGTTGTATAATGCATGTACAATATGAACTATGTATATATGTTTACTGTAATGTGTTCGGTAAAGTACAGTGTAGTTTAAGGTTAAGCAAATTCATACATTACTCTACATTCACCTGCTGTATTTTATAATAGTGTTTACTTATTTATTTTCATACTCATATCTACACACTCGTTACACCATTATATTATACATTGTTCATTACACACCATCTCTCAATTTCAAAACAATCTATTTCCATGTTTAACTTCTATGGCGATTGTGGTATCCCTTTGATAAAAAAAACCGGCGAGAATGATATCTACGCTAATCGTCAGCGGTAGCCTAAATTCCACACACATGTCCCCGAAATATTTATCCACTTTCATTGTTTGCTTCATTTTTAACAAAACAAAAGTAAAGGTTTACTTACTGAATGTCTGCTTTAGATTTTTTTGAAAACATATCTTTATCTATTTACAAACCAAGCTCAAATTTTGAAGAAAAATGTTCCAATCTTCCAAATTATACGATAACGTGATAATAAAATAATAAACACCTTTTTTCATGTTGTTTCGTGAAAAAGGAGACGGACATTTTACAGATATATAGGAAAAAGTGTGTTTTTACGTTTCCCGACATAAAACAGTATAAAATCCTCAATAAATGGTGAATAAATATCTTTTTAATGGTATAACCACAAACATTCTACATGTACATAGAACAGGCGTTTTAGGTATCGTTCGGGCGTGTAGGTAGCCGAATACCCGAGGTGTATAGGCTACCTGTTACCTATGTC
>JAUMHA010008900.1:0-20863 GCA_032359765.1 Saxidomus gigantea
GTCAAACTCTGTGGACATTTGTGTCTCCAGTTTGTTGATAACTTTACTCATGCATGGGTTGTCCTGATATTTACACATGTATGTGTACAGTCTGTGTTGTTCAGAGACAATCGACCCTCCAGCACTTTCAGTCCTTTGATTTGCCAAGCACTGAGAATAGTGAGCACACTGTCTTATGGACAGCTTTTGAATGCTTTCCTATGAAAAGGTCTTTTTGTAGGGAAAGTGAAATAATTAAACCTATTCTAAAGATATCAAATGTGAGTGATTATCTGAAAATAGATGTAGCAGTCAGACTCTTAACATCTGTTCAGGTATATGAGTATTTTACAGGTATATCATGAAAACTGCTTTATCAATTTACAAAGTTGTTTTTCTAACCAGGTGATTTCACATAGGAACAGATGATGTGCCTGTTTATATGATTCATCTTGATCTTTCTCTCATCAGAAAAACAGAAGGTACAATGTAGGAGTGGATGAAAGTATTCCTGGTGCAGTCTCACCAGTATTGGTTATGTGCTGGTTAAATATTGTTATCAACAATGTAGTAGTTTAATTGATTTGTACAAAAGTGTTGAAATTCCAAGTAGTAGTTTTTAGCTTACCAATTTGAAGAATATGAAGAGTTTGGTAAAAGTTTTTTTATCAACATCTAAGCCTGAGGAAACAATCCCCATAGCTTGACAGATTTATGTCCATTTTAAAAGCAGATTTTTGTTGTTGAAGATTTTATAAAGTCCAAAAATATTATTTTGAAAACATTTTAACCATTAGCATCTTCACCAGTGGAAACAGTCACCATAACTCTGTTTTTGACTTCAGATTTATGTCCCTTTTAAACTTAGACTTTTACTAAGTGAAAGTTTTTATAAAGTCCAATTGGATACTTGAAACCTGAGATATATTTTTCATATATGGATTTATTTTACCTTTTTGAACAGTGGCAAAAAAAATTTCTGTGACAAATTTTTTTTTTCTTACGGAGAGTTACTCTTGTTGTGTAATGAGATCAGCTGATCATGATCTGACTGCTCATCTGTCCGTCTACTCATATTTATCTTACGTAAAGTGTAAAGCAGTTTTAACTACAGTTTATATCTTGCATGTCTGAGGTAATGGTCTTTAAATTTATGAAAATCAGTGATTTAGAAATGGTTACAGCATATGAGTTTGCTTTATTTTTTCTCAAATATGCTAAAACTATATTTACCTAAGTTTGGTCAAAAGAAGACATATCCTAATTTACTTAAAGCACATTTTTACCAACCAATTACTGTGGCTTGGTACCTGTTTTCAACCAATGAGATTGACTTTTAGTATTTATGATAGAGTTGTAGCCTCATATGTAAGAACATTTTGCTTAGTAACAAGGAACAACTGAGTGTGACTTTCACCAGTTGTCATAAAAAGACAAGCACAAAATTTACAAGTGAATGACCCCAAATGATTTTAAGGTAACTTTGCCAAAGGTCAAGACTACATTGGCTTTTATATTGAAAATGATTTTCAGACAGTAACTCCAGAACGGTTTGGTGTCTATTCTGTGAACTAGGTATATCATGGCTTTTGAAGATGACCCTTGTTGATTTTTATGTGACTCCCATCATGTCAAGAGCACACATACTTCTGTCTCTTAGTACATTTATAAATACTGATTGCTTGAAGAGGTTCATTTATGTTTTAAAGCATCTCGTAACATCTTTTGCCATTTCAAGTAACAAAATTAAGCAATAAAATAAATTCAATTTCTCTAATGGTTTCTATTCTAGGCACGCTTTTCGTTTGTGATAATATTGTAATTTGAATTACTTCGCAATTTAAGTGAACTGAGAATCTGTGGTGCAGTCGTTTAAAGCTTTGAGATGTACTGTTGCAAGTTATGTGACTGCTGCATTTATGTAACATGTAAATGAACATCAACTTGGAAATACTAGTAGTGCCCATTGAAACAGTTGACAAACAGGTCAGTAACTGTTAAGGGTCTTCATAAAAGTAATGTGTATGATCCTGAACAATGTATACATTTATGCCAAATGGTCTTTATTGGTGTGTCTGTGTTTCGAATTGGAAAGTTTTCATGGCTAGATCAGCTGACACCAAGTATGCACCAACATTGATAGAAATAATTTTGAAGCTAAGCATACATCTGTGGTATAGAGACTTTCGTCATCATTTTGTTCATGAACTACCATTGAAACTGTAGGTTAATATACTGGGTCATACTAGAGCAAACATCTGTATGTAATCAGGCAACAATGTCACTACTGATGGATCAGTGAAGAGACAATATTACAGGAAGGTTCTCAGTTGCCAGAGACACTGATGTGTATAATGGCAGTAGGATTTATCTGGTGTGGTAGTGGTTGCACAAAAAAACATTCAAGTTAATTGTGTAGAAATATTTGGATAGAACTTTGGCTCGTCAGACATATTAAAGAAAAGTCGAGTTAATTGCATGGAAACGATTTGGATAGAAATTTAGCTTGTTACGAAAGGATGTCTGACATACTCTTAACTGAAGAAATCTCATAATAGTTCTAAAGGTGTCTACTGTTTATTTAAAACATCAGGTAATTGGTTGTACATGCTTGCAATATAACTCTCAGTTTCCTCAGTGGAGACAGCTTTAGTAAAAGAACAGCAATTTGGCAGGTCTTAGTTGAGGAATTGTCTGAAATAAGTGCTGAGAATTCCTACTGAATTATGTTCCTTAAAAGTGACTGAGGCTTTAAGATCATTTTGGTATATTAAACCAGAGAACATGACAACAAGATCATTTTGGTATATTAAACCAGAGAACATGACAACAGACATGTAACACTTTCTGTAATGAAACATAATTGAATCTTGCCAAGAATCCAGTAGAACAGGGAGGACTGAGATAGAAGGAGATTGAATGTGATTTTACTATGAAGGGGTGCTGTGACTCATATGTTTAATACATACTTACAGTCTTTTCTACAGTCCTGTAGGTAAAAGAAAAAGAGAAGAATAAGGAGAGAATATTAATATATGTGTGTGTTTTGTTGTTGTGAGGTCTGATTTTATAATGATCTATTTGTGATTTATCTGGTAGATACACACCTTGGATATAATAATGGCAGGAACTATAGCCAGGGGATAAATTGTGAGAGATCGCTGATCAATACAGATGGACAATCAATTGTTTTTTCTGTCTTAGCAAATTATGTGTCTAACTAACAAAGAGCTAGGGGCAATTTTGTACAAAGTTATGAAAAACTTTTTTCCCCTTGGCTGATTTACTGTACATCCTGTCCAGTTACTGATAAGAACAGAGGACTTTTGGTATTAAATAAGATAATTGGAGAGATTTTAATTATAAATTTGTTAAAATCAGTCCTGCAGGTGAACCCTACAAAAACGACTGGTCAGTAAATGAAATAGAAAATGTCCAAGTCATGTCAGAAACACCTGTTTGCCGAAGCCAGTGACTTAAAATGACCATTCATAATCCATACTTAAAGAATATAGGCTAAGAACCGTGCATAGATCATATATTTATATATCAAATTATTTAGGTGTAAAGATGTTTTGAAATAAAAGTATTTATCAGTCTTAGTTTATAATGATTTTGCTTAAAGAAGAGACTAATAGTTATGAAATGTTTTAGTCATTGTATGTGAGAAATGATTAAGTAGCTTTCATAGTTATTTGGCTGTTTGCCACTCGTACTGGGTGAATGGTGAAAAATACGTCCTTAATATATCGATTAGAGTATATGAGTATTGTTAGTGTGAATGATGCTCCCATTGTTTGAGAACATCATGATACTTGGTCACAAAATGTTTTACTATGATAAAATACCTCGGCAGTAGCAGTCTGTACTGAGTATTGATGTTTCGTTTGATGTAGACATTGTTAGGAAGTTTAGTTATAATCTTGTATTTTGAATTTCAATTTTAAATTGTTGGTTTACATTTATGTTTTAAAATACTGAACTTGAATCTGAATTTGATTACATTTATCTCAACTTACTGAATCTGAAATTAATTAAATTCTATTTATATGCATTAAGTAGTATCTTAATTTATAAAATGATAACATATGTAAATTTTGACTTGAAAATTTTGTAAATTTTCTGATAAGGTGTTATTTTTTTCAACGAGTGGGTTACCTATATAACAATTTGATAAACAAAACAATTAAAACTGCCTTTGGGAAGAAACCACTCCTACCATTAAATGATACAAAAACTACAAGGTGTAACTGGGATTTTTTATGACTGACTTATGACACGTCTTTGACACTTACTTTGTACTCCAGTTGTCAAACTTTTACTATTCAGTGTTAATAGGACAGGATACTGCACCTCAGTTTGTCAGCTCTTGTAACCTATTGCAGTAAGCTATACATCCTGTGATATTTTCTGGATGTGTGCAGAGTGTCTGGATGTATATTGTTTATTTTGTATGCAAAATGTATGATTGATACATTGTTACCCATGATACTTTATTGATGGGGTTATTGATTGCGAGGTTTACGTGCTGACTTAATCAGTCTAGATTAGGAGTCACTATTAAAAGAATGCTTAATCGACTAATTCTTCCCAGTGCACTAATACCCTTTGTATAGATTATTGCAGAACTAGTTGACGATGGATTAACGCTGGATTTAGTTTTGGATTTTATGTAAAGTTTAGTGTTTATACTTGAATAAACAATTTAGAGAAACATGCAATAGTGGGTACAGTAGTTCTCATAAAATCATGGATATAAAAATGGTGAAAAACAAGGTGTTTAACTGATATATCAAATTATAAATGACATTGTTAAAAATTAAATTTCATAGTTAAATTTGAAGTAAGTAAACTGTTACAATGTTGTTGCTCGGCTCAGACTTGGATAACCGTAATACAGCACAAGAACATGGATTAAATACTGATTTTAGTGGTGAGTTTATGATTTTAGTGGTCAGTTTTTGCTGAAAGCTAAATTTATTTAGATACTGATATTAACTTTGATTTATTGCTATATTTCTAGTGTAAGATGTGGAGATAATAGAATTCTAATTGTTTGTCTGCATGTGTCAAGTACATGAGGCCCAAGGCTAATGTCTGATCAAAGACAGGAACTTTGATCTTAATGGGCACTTTAGGCCCTAAACAATACAAAATTAAACATACATGATGACACTTGTTTATCAGATCAATTCTGTAAAGTTCCAGCTATGTCTGTTCTTCAAACATGCACAGATAGAACAAGAACTTTGCCAGAGTTTGAAATAAGGTGACAAAAGTTGTTTACTCTGGCACCAGTGTGAAGAAAGGATGGAGTTCATCTCAAGAGATGTTTTGTTAATTATATAACTGCCAGGTATAAATGTTTATGGAAACCATTGTTTGTGTAAGTTAGCAGTTGATCTTGTAGTTCTGCAAAATTTTAGAAAGTAATTAAAAAATAGTTGATGTTGTTAAAGCTGCCTGCCTTCAGATTCTGCTGATAAAAATAGAGTTTTCTTAGTCTTAAATGACTAGAAATTAATTAAAAATATAACTCTTCAAAAATATGCACCACAAAATGACTTTAAATGTTGCAAACGCTTCCGAAATTAGTCAAAATTTAATGTTAAAGTAGAAATTATTCTTTTTACATTGAATTTCTTTTATTAATTTTTTGCTACAATGGTGTTTGAGATCTGAAAACATTTTTTGCAAGAATTTTTTTATTTCCAAATCTTTACCTCAACTTTACATGATTTGTGTAATTTTGTTACTGGTCTTTCATCTTCACACTCTAGTTGGAGAGCCTGCAGAAACTTTAATGGCCTCATCAGTAAGACATTTTCAGGATTGTATAAAATAATTTTGACATGTTGTCATTTCCTAACATTGTATTTATGCAGACAGCAGCCAAAAAACAAGAGTTTTACTGCACACAATCATGCTTAGAGTATAGCCAGAAACCATTATCCTGGCGGCAGCTGACACTTGAATAACTAACTGTTTAGAATAACACAAACTATAGTCACTGGTATTGTCTGGAAATTATTCAGCACATTGGGTATTCATGTAAATCCTCTTAAGAAATCTGATGTAAATCAGTAGAAATACAAATAAAGACATAAAATGACAGCGCTTCTATTTTAAAAATCTAGCATCTGCTAGAAATGAAAAATCATGACACAGCAAACAAAATGTGAATGTATTAAAACTTTAAAAGTATGTGAATGATCACAAAGGATGATTCATTGCCTGTGGAAGAAGTTGTAAAGTAATCCAGCACCTCATTAGAACTGAGAGGACACTAAAGGTTTACAAGGTGCCAAAAGATCTTCAAGTGCTCTTGTTACAGTATCGAGATTAGTTGGCAGAAATTTACACAGGTTTTTGTAAATATTTTATTTGGTATGTAAACCCAAGAGTTGATCAAGGGTTGATTTGTGGAAGGAAGTGAATCATAGCTGATATAATAGTGGATGGTAGTAACTTGAGCAAACAAAGAGATACAATAAATTTTGACCTACTATTTGAAGAATCCATACCAGATGATATATAATTCTGTGTCATTGTTTAGTTTAAATAAATACAAGTTATCACTGGAGTTAAGGAAACTGAGAACATAATAAAGCAGATAGGTATGTTTAAAATGTTTTGTTCTGAGATTTGTGAATTCTTGAAGAAGGTTGACAGCATTCTAAAAACTACCTGTTGTGGTAGTGTAGCTTCCAACTGCACCCACCATTGTGAAATTAGGCACTTCATCTTGCAAATTTTAGCTGTACTTCTGTGTGATTTAACAGATTTTATTTTCAGAAGACCAAGTCTGTCAACTGAAATTGCTAGCACAAGTAATGGAAGCGAACAAGGCAAGACAGTCACTGTTCCATAGAAGAATATTTCGATGCAGTTCAAATACTGCAAGAAAAAAGTTTAAATAAACCGTAGACCCCCAGCTGCTTGCTGTAGCTTCAGATCTGAGCAAATATTATTAAAACTTAAAAAAAATCTTACATAAGAAGTCAAAACGAATAAAAAATTGAGTCATTTATTTAGAACTATGTCCAGAGTGAGCAGTTCATGTGGCACCATTTCATGTGGTGTAACATTTAAGTGAGGCAAAGGTGTATAATTCTCGTTGGTTATGATAAAATTGACAAAAGAGCATTTATACTTATTTCACAAAATTACTGATGGCTCATATGAAAATGACTCTGAGTCAACCTGAAAATTTTATTTGTGATATCCTTCCTTCTGGTTTTTCCACATTACGTGATTGATTGTCGTGTGATTTATACTCTTGGCATAAACTTTATGACTTGCCAAGCATGCAGGCATGTGTCCAAATTTTATTGAAATGTTAGCAAATAGTGGCACACGTCACTGGGTGACCCTAATATGGCAATAGACTTTGAAGTTGTGATAAATAAAAAGAAATCATGATGTTTTAATAAGGTGTGTTTATGTTCAGGTGATTAATATGTATGTCAGGCTGATAAAATAAAGCTACCGTATCAACCTTGTTAGGATATAATACATCCATGTAGATAATATGGTCCTATAATATGTGTACTATATAGATTAAGTGACCAGTATTTTGTAAGATGATAAAATGGCAGATGTTTTGTTCGAAGAAGATACAGTAAAATAATCATCCATAACATTATACATATACTGTTTTTGCCCTATTTATTTTGACACATTGCCAGTTATTTTGCTATTTGAATGCCCCTTTCTATTAATTTGAAAAGGAGAAAGGTTGGTTACAAGTTCTAAGGTGGTCAACCTTCAGATTTTAAATGTGCTAGGGTAGTAAAGTTGTTAGAAAACGGTTAAGTTGTGATACAATATTTTAAATTTCATAGTTTTCTACCTCAAAGTAGTGTCACCAGTATTGCTTACAGTACTCATAAATAAGATGTGATAAATCTATGTGAAAGATTTTAGTTTTCAAGTAAATGTATGTTATAAAGATGTCACATTGCCATTGGGATGGCGGTCAGTGTTTTTAACCACAAGCATTTCATAAGGTTGTTATTACCTGACATGATACAGTTTATATTGATCTACATAATTCACATTCTTACTTAAACGACCACAAACCCTGCATTCCATGCATCTTTAAACATATACTATAGGATAGGTAATAATTTCTTCTTTTATATTAAATCTGTGAGCTTGCATTGATGGATTTATTATATAGGTTGAGTGATGATGCATATAAATGTTTTGTTGTTTTGTTTTCATCTTTTCTCAAGGTATAGGATAAACAATTTATGCTGAAGAACCTCCTCAGTGTTGGTGTGGTTTTAAGGTTGCATACTGATTAGGGGTTAAGGGTTCATTCCCCACGATTGACTAGGCTCTTTATGTGAGAAAGTTGGTTGTTGCTTACAGCAGATGGGAGACCCAGCAATGATGGTTAAGTGAACTGCCAGACTGTACATAACTGAAATACTCTTGAAATGGGCTTTAAACCCAAAAATAAGAATGACAATGAAGAGGGAATGTTTGAAGGGTGTTCAGTTACACAGCCATTTCAGCTGTACAGGGGAATGTATGGTGAAGGTTGTTATAGCAAAATGCAAACCATGCCTGGAAGTCTGCAGCGCTTGGTTCTACCAGTAAACTTTCACTCAGTGCCAATGCCTGTAGTGTCTCCATGTCTCTGGAATGGTTGTCTGGCTGTGTAATAGACAATCAATTGTACAAAGATATGTTACTATGTTTGTTTTATTTGTACTTTGATAATATTTTGGTATGAGTTGCGTTAGACTTGTTATGAAGTTTTAAGTCAGTTTTGGGTTAAAAAGCCACACATGAGTATTTTATTATTAAAGTATAAAAGATTGTAGATGAGAATCGTAGAAGATTACTTGCATTTTGTCAAGGTGTGGTAAAATATGTAGAGTTATGAATGAACTGTCAAGGTTGTTGGCACCAGAACTTGCTTAATGAAAGAGAAAAGAGCAGGGCAAGGTAAATGGTTAGACTGCCGCTGTTTAATGTGTCCTTCCTAAAGCTTTCCTTTGTATTTCCTGTCATTATATTAAGAACATACACCAAATCACTTTTGGCAGGGTTATTTGTGACTGATTATGTTCACTCATTCAGAATAATAGTTTTAATGATTTGATCAAGACAGTGTTAAAACTTACTGTATTTACATAGCTCATAAATAAATCCCAGTTTAAGATATAGGGCTTTAACAATTCTATCATCTACTGTACAAATATACAACTAGCACATTTAAATTTTAAGATCTAAAAATATTGTCTGGGCTTCAATCTGCTCACAATTAACAATGATTTTAAGGGCTATCATAACATCACACTTGAACCCGGTCCTACCTTCACCTGCTGGAATGCCAACTTATTATCTTGTCTTTCCCTGAAAGACTGTTTGAATCACTGGTGCTAAAGTTTAAGCCAAAGGATGAAGGACTTACTTGCAGGCCTAGTAACTATGACTGGATTGGGAGGTCAGATGTACAGTCATTAGACTAGCTGTTTTTTTGCTGTGGCAACTGTGATTGTCCGTTACTTGATAGGAGAACAGGTTACACTACTGATGACAGCAGGAGTCATCATTGGCTGACATCTTTACTGAAAACTGTAAAAATGAGTCTAAAATGTTTTGTAAATATCTGTTCAGACTTTGAAATATTGATCATGTGTTGATAGAGATTAGATTTTAGTTTAGACTTGTTGCTTTATCACCCTTCCAGTGTAACTTTCTTACTGTTGTTTATGTGCAGAAATTGGTTGTTGTCTGAAGATACAATTCAACTGTTCATAACATAAACACAGAAACTACCATATGGCATTCACCATGGGAATTCTCTGCTACCTGACAAGATGGATTTTCTCATGCTAGAGATGTGATTTATAGTAGATGTACATTACATTAAAATTAATGTATTATTCTCCCAAAATGTATATTATGATTTTGTATTTTACTGTAACCTTAATACAAGGAAAGGAATTCAAGTAAGGGAAGAAAAATGAGTTATAGGATCCCTCTCTTTAGTGAGCTTGATCAGGTTTCTATTGTATTAATATTCTAAGACTATAGAATCCTACTAATGTATGAAACACGGATATTTATTAAACCTATATCAAGAATGTGCTTTGTTCGCTGAGACTAGGATTAAAGTACTGGTGAAAGAACTGCAATGCAAGTATCTGTGTGACTGGAGTACTGTGTGACTGGAGTACCATGTGACTGGAGAACCGCGGTGACTGGAGTACCATGTGACTGGAGTACCGTGTGACTGGAGAACCGTGTGACTGGAGTACCGTGTGACTTGAGTACCGTGTGACTGTAGTACTGTGTGACTGGAGAACTGCGGTGACTGGAGTACTGTGTGACTGGAGAACCGCGGTGACTCTAGTTGTTCAGGCACTGGGATGAATTGAGTAGTTTTGACAACACTTGAATGGGAATACCTCAGTAGAGTATGGCATAATGTGTTGGTGATAACATTGGCAAGTGTCTCTGTAACAGGTTGGATGTAAGTTCTGGTAACTGTGATGTTTGGAATGCAGTATGTAGTGTCAATAGCAGTGTGAAAGACTCCTTTATTACTATCATCAAATTAAATATATTAAGAAGAATAATAAAAACAACTGACATGCTATCTGCTATCTGCCTAATTGCAAAGTAAAGTACTTGAAGCAATAACAGCTGAAAGAAAAGGTGCCAGTGATATCAGTACTTTATTTCTTCTCAAGAAAGAGGGAAAACTAATTGTGATCTATGTCACATGAATGGTTGCACATGTCATGACCAAGAGAATATTATTGACAAACTTGTAGGGGAATGTAAAGCATGTGCATTATATCCTCATACTATCAATTTTATCATGAGTCTGAATTGGTACATTGATGTGTACAGATCAATAATTACATGTCTGTTCAGATTCCTCTACTCAACCACTTGTTTCCAGTTTGTTATTATTGCTCGGTTTTGATTGACACTTACATTTAATGTTTGAGAATATGGGAAAATTGTAATAATGAAAAAGATATTTAAGGAGAAAATCTTTGTCTAAATGAGGAAACTGAAAACAAGCTGTTAAGTTCTGTAGCGTCACTCTTAGCTTGCCCACCAGGCCCTAAAATATCCAGTCTACTATTCAGCACCGATTTGAGGTAAAACTGCCCCAATCATATGAAATAGACTGGAAATAGTGCATGAAATATAGTACATTGAAAAAACATAAATTTGATCAGACTAGTAACTAGTCTACGTCACTCCAAGAAGACATGATAACTTTCTGGACTTGTGGTTACAAAATACTGTAGATTAGTTACTTAAAAAAATTTTTTTGCTGTCTACAGTACAGTAGACTTATAAAAGTCTGTTGAGATTGAGAGGTATTTTTTCTCTTGAAAACTTATTTTCTTTTAAGAAAAATATCAAAAATTTGTCTCAATAATCAAATCTCATCTCTCATCTCAACTAGAGTCAAGTAACGACTGATGCCAGTCTAGCAGTACAGGTATCCAACATAAAACACACAACCTTATGGTAAAGCTTGAGTGTCCTTGTATTAATAATAAAACTCTATGGGATACAGACATTGTTTTGTTTGAGTATTGAATTTTTTAATGAAAGTACAGCTATAAGAGGTTTACTGTTGGTAGAGTGGATTAGTTTCTGAAGTGGAGACCAGGTTTGAACTTTTCACTTGTTGATGTGTGTGTACTCAGCCTATTTTCCCTGAAGATATTTGGTTACATAGCTAGGGTATTGTAGAGAGCCAGGATCCTGTAAGCTGATGAGTGATTTCATAATGTACTGCTGATGATATACCTAGATTACTCAGGTTAATGACACCTTGTGTTCATTCACCTACACATGATTACTGATAAGTTTTACTGTCTCTTACAATAATGTGACTATGACCACTTCCCCTGTATCCTGTGATGACTGACCAGGACTGACTTGTTCTGCAAGTTACACACTCAAAATGACAGTTACATGGACACCATTTCTCCACTTTGGGATCAAACTCACTCGTCAACACATTTCAGAATGTAACTAAGGGAGATAAATGTATAGTTATGTCTGGGTCAGTAGATAAACCTCTTGATTAATAGGGTCTGCAGATGAAAGCTGAATGAAATGTTGCAAATCTGCTTTTTGATAGCTCACACAGTCCAGCTGTTTGCATGTGCCTATACATCATTGCTTTATCTTCACTTTGGTGTGATGTTTTGCTCTGAAATTGAGGCACTTTCATTAAATTATTCACCTGATTTATTGGAAAACTGGTTTTCTAAACATGTGCAAAAAAAATTCTGGTTGTGCATGCTCCAGAATATTGAGTTGTCTCTTTACAGCTGAGCGAAGTTAGAGAGAACACTCTAAAACCCTCTTTACATTTCTTCTTACAGCTATTTTCTAGAGTTGCTGCTGCTTGCACCGTAAATGTATCATACATTTGTACATTGCAGCAACTGAAGAAACGTAAGGTTATTGTAGCATACATGTATACATATACATTTTATGGTAGTTTGCAGTTGAATGTTTTCAGCTTGTTCTGGAATTTATTTTATATATCATTTGATAGTTCAGAGTTGTCCAACTGTTAGCACCATATTGTCTATGTTTTCTGAAAAGTTTGCATTTTGTATTTGCAGGTGGTGACGAAAGATGCATGATGGAAAATGGTGGCGGGGAGAATGAGCCAGTTTCACAATTGTTTGACCAGTTCTGTCACGCGTCAACATGTCGTGCAATCATCTCCTCATTCCAACAGCTGTGTGATAGCGTAGGTCTGAGCCACGCTGACCATCGAAACTTCTATAGGAAACTTCGAGCTCGTATCAACACATGGAAGGCTCATGCTTTGTGGGTAAAACTCGACAAACGTGCCAATCATAAAGAATACAGACGAGGAGAGGCATGTGCAAATACAAAAGTAAGTCTATAACTGTGAAGGTGAAATTGTTTTGGTTAGAATTGTACGGGGGTACTGGCATTAAGGTAGCATGACTGCTTATACCTTCCATTGATTTAAGTTATCTTATACATCCTGGTTCATATTTCATTTTGGACAGTATCATTTGATTTATAATTTAATTGAAACCTGACCATCTGTTAACAGTATGTGAGCTATTAGCAGACTTGTGGATAATTGATGAAAGTTGCAAGGTGAACTGAACAAAGTTCCCTTCATTGAAGCTCACCACAGCTAGGGTCCTTACTTACCCTAGGCTTAATGTGCAGTCTGTTTCATGATTGATGGCTACATTTCAGATTATGGAAAGTTTGGTATTTATGATATAGATAAAGTCAAAATGTGGCAAATCTCTGACATTACTAGTATATTGATAATGAATGCAAAACGCAGCAACTATTCATGTTCAAAACTGGAAAGCTTTATATCCTGTGCTTTACACATACACATTAAACTGGCTGGTTGGTGTTATAGAAATACCTTACTTGGTACAGTTAATTGGCAGTCCGTAGTTCTGATCTTGACGACTGAAAAACAATTTGGATAGAAATGAAGCTGTACAATTCTATATTTTGATGATTAAGGTAGATATCTCGCTTGAACATTTCCTCTTTGTTTTTTTCAGGTCATCATCATTGGAGGAGGAATCTGTGGTCTGCGTGTTGCCATAGAGACAGCACTGCTTGGTGCACGGACAGTGGTTGTAGAGAAACGTGACAGATTCTCACGGAACAATGTCCTACATCTCTGGCCATTCCTCATTGTTGACTTGAAAAGTCTTGGTGCTAAGAAATTTTATGGAAAATTCTGTGCTGGGGCCATAGATCATATTAGTAAGTCAGCAGCTGTACTTGTTTCATTTGTTAAGAAAAATTAAAAGAAGAAATTTGTGAACTTGTAAGAAAATATATTGGAGAAGTTACACGTTTTGCCCCTTCCTTTGTGTATAAATTGCATTTGTGTTGAAAAGTTCAGATGCCCTACATGTCTGCCTGGAATACTTTCCTTACAGGAAGAGAGGGAATTACTGGTTAAGAAGTTATGAACACTAGGTAGCGGAATTTAGTGGCTGTATACAGTTGGAAAAGGTGTATACCAAACAAAGCAAACCATACCATAAATTTCGCATCTATAGACAGTATTGTAGAAAAAATGTCATACTGTTTGATACAAATGTGGTATACATTTCAGGTATTCGACAACTGCAGTGCATCCTGCTGAAAGTAGCTCTATTGGTAGGTGTTGAAATCCACGTAAATGTCGGCTTTGTTGACATTATTGAACCGACGGGCCCCAACCAAGGCTGGCGAATTAAGGTAGATCCGGAGAATCATCCAGTCTCTGAATATGAGTTTGATGTTCTCATTGGTGCAGATGGGAAACGTAACACCTTACAAGGTAATTGTGGTATTACTTTAATGTTGATTAAAACTTTATTTTATCAAAGCATTCCAGCTCATTTGTTTGAGCACTTTTAATCTGTTATGGGTTGAGCTATGTGACAATAGCTGTGTTAGGCATGTCAAGCAGTGAAAACTAGCATTTACCTTGACTTCTAAAAAGTTTTCTGTTGTACCGGTATGTGGAGAACTGATGTGTATTTGTAATAAAAGATTTAGCAAGCATAATAATGATAAGAAGCTTACTGTATCAAGATGTAACAGAATGTTTGCTGCGAAAGTGTCAATTACCTATAAAATCTGTTCCTCATAAAAGAAATCTGGAGTTATTTTGTTTAAAGTTGTGCTTGGAATTGACATATATCACGAAATTCCCAATTTAACCAGATGTTCTTTCTAGGTAGGAAACTTGGCAAGTATTTGAGTATTTTAGGCCATGAACACTAATTAAAGCCAACAGTACTGGTGTTTAATACATATCTGTTTTGTTTTTAAGGGTTTAAGAGGAAGGAGTTTAGAGGAAAGCTGGCCATTGCCATCACTGCCAATTTCATCAATCGTAACACCCAGGCCGAAGCAAGTGTCGAGGAAATCAGTGGTGTAGCTTTTATTTTCAATCAGAAATTCTTCAAAGATTTGAATGAAGAATATGGGATAGATCTGGAGAACATTGTCTATTACAAAGATGAAACCCATTACTTTGTCATGACAGCGAAGAAACAAAGTCTTCTCGAGAAGGGTGTTTTAAAATGGGTAAATGTCTCTTAAATTGATGTTTAACCATTAGAGAATAGACTGCTGATGTTTAACCACTAGAGAATAAACTGCTGATGTTTAACACTTAGTATAGACTGCCTTGTTATTTGAAGAGATTAGATTAAATGTTAGAATTAATTGTGAGTCATTATATTGACAGATAGTTTAAATCAATGGCCAAAGAGCTTGTATTATTAGGTCATCATAATAATATTCTGAATGTATGCTTTAATTAGAAAAGAGTACAGAACAAAATTAAAGAGTCTAGGTTTAGGTTCATATATTAAGAAAAATTGCAGGTCTTCATGTATAATTTGATAACTTTTTATTTTCTTACATGTCAATTGTCTTTCTGTCTCCCCAAGTATGGGAGGGAAGGTAGGTAAGGGATAGCCTGGATGTATTATCTTGCCTAGGACTGTCTACTCGGTTAACCCTGTGTTTTATAATGGCTTTCAGGACTACTCCGACACAGCTGCTTTACTCTCCTATGACAACGTGAATCAGGATGCCTTGGCTAACTATGCAAGGGAAGCTGCAGATTTCTGTACCAAACATAAGATGCCTCATCATGACTTTGCTGTGAATCATTATGGGAGGCCAGATCTTGCCATGTTTGACTTTACATCTCTGTTTCAAGCTGAAAATTCATGTAGGGTTATGGAGAGGCACGGGAAGAAACTTCTCACAATGTTAGTGGGGGACAGTCTTCTAGAAGTGAGTACCATCTACACACTGAACAATTTTCTCTGGAGACTTTTAGAGAACTGAGGTTGTATTGATCCAGACTAGAATGTTTTACTTGTATCTGTACCAGTGTTTCATTACTGTAACAATAATGCTTGTGTTCTACATTTGTGTATTTTCTAACCACTACTGTAAAAGCTCATAATTGAAGGTACATTATAATTATAGAGGTTGATCTTGTAGCCCCTTAAATTCTTTCTTTTGTTGGTCAGAAAATTAATGATGTAGTATGTTTGTTGTTGGCAGTAACACTGCTCTATGTACATTTTGCAATAAAGGTGCTGAGTCATAGATGGAACTGGTTCATATCTTAAGAATTTATAAAGTGTACAACTTTATACATTTAAAACACAATCCATGCAGAAAGTTTTTCTTTGAAATACAGAATGTTTGTATTGTATTTATGGTAACAACTCCTAACATCTTTTCAGCCATTCTGGCCTACTGGATCAGGTTGTGCGAGAGGTTTTCTCGGAGCATTTGATGGTGCCTGGATGATCAAACAATGGTCTTCTGGCAAGATGACACCTTTACAGGTGATCGCAGAACGAGAGAGCGTGTACCAACTTCTCTCGCAAACTACTCCAGAAAATCTCCGTGTCAATCACTTACAGTTTACTCTTGATCCTGCATCTAGGTAAAGCAATCATAATGTGAATAAAATTTATTTTCTGAATTATACCTTTCCAAGTAGTTTTTGGTGTGTAGCTTTAAGTTTACATACTATGTCTTTGAAAAGAAAAGCAATACAAAAATTAACTTTGATATTAAAGTTATAAATGAATATCTGTAATTGAGTCAGTGTTGTATCCTTCAGAAACCTTGCAATTTAAGCCCCCAGGGTAAAATACAAAGGGACTCAAGAAAATATGATCTGACATATCTATTTGTATGACTAATAGAAGAGATGTAATCAAATTAATGTTATGTATGTGGTAGAGAATAGTTGATGCTAGTTGCTTTGTTTTGAAGTCTTAATACACAAAAGAGGTATCAATGTCCTGTGGATGAGGTCCCTTAGAGCCTGTAACATTCAAATGATTTGTATAATTGTCATGTAACAAACATTCTTGCTTCATAACATTTCGGGGGATTGGTATGGTAAAAGTTAGACATAGGTCTGCAGATCTCAGCATTATGTAAATGAATTCTAAAACAAGCACAGTGTTCCTAGCTTTGTTAGGATAAAAAAGGTCAGATTGCTCATTTCATCAATTATTCACATTGTATAAGGAATGATGTATGAGATTAAAACTAGTTCAGATTGGATGATGTTTTACAGGTACACCAATATGAAGTCCAAGTGGTTAAAGCCTAAACAGGTGATGCACCTATATGACACTGGTGAGAACACACTCAGGGATGAAGTCATTGAAATTCCAGCAAAGTCTGCTCAAGATGGTATGATTACACATATTACTACTCATATGATTACACATATTACTACTCATGATTACACATATTACTACTCATATGATTACACATATTACTACTCATATGATTACACATATTACTACACATATGATTACACATATTACTACTCATATGATTACACATATTACTACTCATATGATTAGACATATTACTACTCATGATCACACATATTACTACACATATTAATACTCATATGATTACACATATTACTACTCATATGATTACACATGTGACTACACATACATTTGTATTGCTACACATATGATTACACATAGAGAAAATTTATCTGTTAGGTGACCTCCAGCATTGTTACTGCAGTGGAAAATTGGCCCACTATGTTTGCAAGCCTCTAAAAGGGGTTGATGTGATGGTTTAGTTCTTCTTTTAATTTTTCACAACCAGGGCAAATGTGTGTTCCTTAAAGGGCAAGCACATGCATAAAGGTCAGACTTATAACAGCAATATTTTTGAAAAGGGCTTTGTAAAAAATTATTTCTGAGCAAAGGAAGTTTCAAGAAAAAACTAATACCAAGTGTTAAAATAACTCCAAAATTTACGAGTTTTGTTATAAGGCATTTGTTTGTACCAATTGCTATAAATGTGTGTTCTAATTTCAGATGTAGTGGATACCTATAGTTTGTTATAAGACATTTGTTTGTACCAATTGCTATAAATGTTTGTTCTAATTTCAGATGTAGTGGATACCTATAGTTTGTTACGCTGGTGTCAGAAGATACTGAACACTGGCAAATATCATACCATCAATGTCACTGACCTTACATCATCATGGAAAACAGGGCTAGCATTCTGTGCTCTAGTGCACTTCTTCAAACCAGAAGCAATGTAAGCCACTGCTCAATTCTATATTTGTATATATAAGTGTTCCATAAGTGCTGAAGTATTTGTTTATATTTAGTAAGAATTAATTTGTTTCTTTACTTACTATTTTGTATGATGCCATGTACATTATTTTCTCCATGAGGAAGTTGGCAGTTCCTTGTGAAGGATTGGGATCTAGTTCTTGACATTATTCCCAGCAACAAATGTTTGATAAACTGCTTGCCTGTAAATAATAGACTTTAAACCCCTAGAAAACAAAAGATTTATGTGTAAGAACAAAATGTAAATTTTGTGTTAGAATACAGTATATTGAACAGGTAGTAATATATTTTACAGTGCATATGATAGTTTGAATGAAGCAGATATAGTAAAGAACAACCAGCTAGCATTTGATGGTGCCCAGCGTGAGTTTGGTATTAACCCTGTGTTGACAGGAGAGGACATGGCAAACTGTGATAAACCTGACAAACTGACCATAGTGTCATACCTCTCACAGTTCTATGATCTCTTCAAGAAACAGAGACCACCCAGTGGTGAGCAGTTTAATTTTGTTTCGGCATTGAACGCTTTATCTCTCTATTTTTGTGTGATAGAAATAGCTCAATGAGAAGGAGAGTTATATATTGATTAATATGAAAACTGATCCCTTCATGTATGCATCATAGGTTGTAAGGTGACATGCACAGGTCAGATTTTATGATACAATCATCTCTGAATTAGGTAGCAACTAACTTCCGATATTGAAAGACATATAAGCCTGCTCTCAAAACCAGTCATCAGTGTTAATTCATCACTTTATGTAATTGTTATACTGATGGAAAAATGTATTGTGTTGATTTTATGACAAGATGTTCTCATGTGTATGAACAAATCTTAGATTTAAAGTATTCTCTTTCAACACCAATTCTAGATGATTATCTCAACAACAGCTTTGATGAAAATCGTAAACACAGATCACCGAGTCATCGGATGTCCATTCTTCAGAAACTACGGTCGTCACGTGTTAGTCTGTCCAAGCTGAAGAAATCAATAAAGAAAGAGTGGAATGATGAAGACAAATACAACATAAACCAAAATAACAACAATTACAGTAGAGAAAATGTCAGCAAGATAGCAGAAGTTCTGTCCACAAACTGGCAACCACAGAGAGATTTACAGGTCAGTAATGTTACCTCAAAACAGTAACAGCTGATGTTTTAACAAGTATGTCTCTTGTTGGTATAAACACCAGGTCACTGATGAAACTTGAATGTACATGACATCTTATTTCACATCTAAATTGACAAAATTCTCCATCATGAATGGATTTAACTACTAATAGCTAGTTTAACTTAGGTACACAGTATCTGTACTCACTATATTCCATTCCATGTTCTACCACAGGGAATAGAGCTAATAGGGAATCCATTTAGTAAAACATTCATCTAAGACCACAAGTTTCATGGTCTGACAGTCAAGTTGCATCCATTCTTTTCATGTATATAGGATTGATACTGAGCTAGGATGAGAGTGGTAGGTAGGATGAGAGTGGTAGCTAGGATGAGAGTGGTAGGTAGGATGAGAATGGTAGGTAGGTCAGTTGTCTTACACTTTGACATACTTCCCACGGTCAAAGATAAACTGCCTCTAAAACTTGAAATCAATTAATGAATCATTGTGGTTTCTAGCTTGAAATGGTTTTTGTAAAGAAAAAAAATTTTGTTATCGTTTATGTAAAGCATTGTTGAAATAGACACTGGTTATGAATGCCATTGAGATAGTGACAAACAAATAACCTAGTACATTACAGACTACACATTATCATCTTTTAGCATTTAACTGCACGATCAGCACATGTTGCCCATGATACACATTCTCTATGTAAACTGAGATATGTGATCCAGGTATAATATTCAAAAGGGTGTCGGTCAGTTTCATTTAATATCTTAAAATTGTGTTTTCCAGAATGGTAATGTAGAGTTAACCAGATACAGTAGGCTTCCAATGGAGAAAATAACTAGTCAGCTAGGAGAGAGTAACGCCAAGAATGAAATTCAAATATATAAAAAACGAGAGAGTTGTCCAAAACTACCCATGGATGAAATAACAAACAGACTGACCCAAGAAAAATTGGATCCCCTCAAAGATATCAAAATGAAGGAAGAAATGATGCCTGTAGTAAAAGGTAATGTTCATTATTTATTTTTCAGATTGATAAAATGTATAAATGATAAGCCAGGATTCAAGCCTGTACAGTATAGTAGCATCCCTTAGTAATACATCAGAGTGATGTGTAAATCTTTTCTTGAAATAACTAGATTGGTTTTTAACAGATGTGTTACATTGACATAAGGGAATAAAAAATGGATATAGTTTTCATTTGGTATTCTAAGGAAGTACACTCCTGCAGTAAACATGAAACCTGAACAGTGGAGGCAGTTGAGCTGCTGTGTAGATGAAATATGTGACTGAAGCGATCATAACTTCCTGACTGCAAAGGCAAATTAAAACTGTTTTATTGACAATATTTGATTACCTCTTTAGCTGACACATTCTTTGCAAACTTCAAAAAAATTCTTGTCTTTTCTATAGTGAGTAAAATGGCAGAGTTGCTGGTTTCGAAATTTAAGAAAAACAGTGATCAACCCCCACCGGAACCTCTGTCCAGGAAAGTGGTAAGTTCGCAGTTTATGACATTGTTATTTAGTATCAATTTACCCTTAAGATGTTAAATTTCATCTATTATATATTGACAATTGCACGTTCCATTACTGCAGACCTT
>JAUMHA010008900.1:20963-36837 GCA_032359765.1 Saxidomus gigantea
AGTATCAATTTACCCTTAAGATGTTAAATTTCATCTATTATATATTGACAATTGCACGTTCCATTACTGCAGACCTTACTGTTTGTTTATACTCATTATTCATGCAAAAGCTATTTTAGGGAAATTGAAATATAATAGATTTCATGCAGCAAAACTGTTCTGATGTAATAACCTGAATAAAACGAAAAACGAAAATAATTGATTTACTTGACTGTGCTGACCTTGGCAGACTGCCAAGAATCAAATACTGATCAGATATCTGGGATGCAGTTGTCTGGCATGTTATCTTTAACTTAGAAAATGCTCTATCGTACTCTTATGAAAAAGGGATGAAACTATCTCTTAACATATTTGGTATACATAATCTGTTAATGTAAGTTATATTATGAAGTTCTTTCAGCATGCAATATAATTGATATTTCTTATGTAACAGAAGGGTCAACCAATGATGGTAGCTGCCCAGCCAGCCAGTGAGTTCTGTTTCTTCTGTGGTAAACGTGTGTACATCATGGAACGAATGTCTGTAGAGAATGTATTTTTCCATAGCCAATGTTTTAAATGTGAGTTCTGTTGCGTCCTGCTCAGAAGTAACACCTACTCTGTGGATAAAAATAACTATGGCGATGGTAAGAAATTTTCATGCATATAGAAATTCAGAATATTTTCCTTCTAAGTTTTGTCTGTTTGTCTGCCTTAAGAATTTTACTTATGTTTTAGCAGTCTAGATTGAGAAAATTGGGTCAAAAATTGTGTTACACTTAATAGATTTGTTGTGACAGCAAAGGCTGCCACTCACTAGTTTTTGCCAGTGTTTGAGTATGCGTTCCATTCTTTGTCACGTATTTAAGTTAAGAAAAAGCCTTATTAAGTTTTGTTAAGATATAATTCAGACATGAGAACTATTAAATACAAACAACATCACTTGTTTTATCATTACATAGGGTAAGGTGAAGAGGGATGTGCATTTGTCATATACTTGTGATTGTTCATGTTTCTCTTCTGTTTTAGCTGTCAGATTCTTCTGTTTTCGCCATGCATTGCCACAAAGTCGATTTGGAAAGCCTGCCCGTAAACGTGTTGCTGAGGATGTGCCTGATGATGTTACCAAGAAAAACATTCCTTGTGAATCAGGTGACCTGGGACCAACACCAACAAAGGTGTCTGCAACCTCAAGATCTCCAAAGAAAACTCCAGGTACAAGATACAGATAAATTTAGCCTACAAAAAATTTTAGTATCTATAACACAAGAATAATGTTGTATACATGTACCACTTGGCCAGCTCTCTTGTGACATTCGTTTCTGTTTGTTGCGGAGAAGTTGAGTGTTACCTGTGGTGAACAAGTTAATATTTGTCAGACGTCAGCAGACATAGGTCAGGTACAATGTACTTATTAGACAGCCATTTTGATTTGACCCTATAAGTTAAAAAACACCTGTATACAAAATACTTGTATGAAATTCATAGTCAAAGTAGGAAATAGTCAAAGAACTCCCAGTTTAACATGAAGATAATTCGCAGGATATTCTGTTATAGAGATGCTGTCTCCAGTAGCCAACACAGAGGATCTTGTATCAAGCTTGAAGACTCCAGAGCGTATAGAGTTTGAGAATACGATCGAGGGTTTACAGGAGGAGACAGAGGAGGAGCAGTATGAACACAACATGAGTATGTCAATGTCTCGTGATGGGGTACCTTTAGACGTGGAAATGGCTTATGCAGATGAAGAAGACTCTGATGACTCAGATCTTGAGTATGTATCTTGAGTACTTGATGATTTAAATATCATAAGATATATGATCAATGTAGAAAAGTGTAGTTTGTAAATGTAAGACACTTTTTCTAGATTTCAATTTACTTCATTGCTAAAATGCGAAATGTAGGTGGATATCAAATCAACTTGCCAAAATGTCAAATTTGACATTAATTTCTTCATTTTGAATGTAGTCATGAGATGTCTGAAGTCTGTGTCACAGATAAAATACTTCTATAAAATGATGTTGTTGTAATAGTATTAGCTGACAAAGTTTTAGTTGCCAGGTGAGTTTGTAAGATGAGACCTTGAAAATATTATTTTGCACATTCCAAATATTGGCAGACATCGACTCATAAATGCCAGAACTGTTTGAAGAAATCGAAGCCAGAACTTAGCAGTGTAAACTAACAAATGTCCTTAATTCATAGTTGTTTGTAAAAACTTTTAAGTATCAAAAATAATGGAAAATTTTCAGGGAACTATTATCCGAAATGGACGAAATGGATTATGAAGAAATGACGGAACTATTACATGTTTGGTATGAACATTACTAGGGAATGCCATCAATTTTATACATGCTGTCCTTAGTTCCCTTGTGTTTATGAGCTTTAATGATTTTTTTTTGAATGTGTAATGTTAGCAGCTAAAAGAGATATTTTGTAATGTATGAAAGTGTGTAGCAGTATAAGGCATGGTTATGTTGTCTCAGTGAACGGTCTCTCAGTGCTTGGATTTAGAGGATATAACAACCGAAATATTTTGCATGCATTGTTTGATTTTGTGCATCCAATACATGCACTAAATGCTCCAAAATGTATGTGCACACGTGTCTAACAGTGAGTTTTCTGTAAATTGTAAAACATTCAATTAACCAGTCTAAACTCTTTGGTTTGTGATTGGCTATAAGTTTGCTCAGTTACAAAATTTGTCCAACCAGAAGACTGTGATTTGGGACTGGTTCTAGAGAAAAGTTTCATAACCTTTAACATAGCAAAATGTGTGAGATATAGGCAACAGTTTGTTGTAGTTGTATTGAAATATGACCTGCTAGTTAACGGGAATGCAGTATGCAGTACAATGCATGCTCCTTCAAAATTCTTGAACTTAGTTGACCCTGTAAACTTATCCTGTCATGTTAAGTTACATACTAACAGAGTTGTTTCAATTTTTGAAATGGTACCATTATGTTTTTGTGAAGTGAATATATTTGACAGCTTATGTGTTGTTACTTTGCATCTTGACAAGTGTTGATGGAGTAAATACAGTTCTAGGCACAGACATTTATGTTATTTAAGACACTAATCATAGGGTTGCTGATGGAAGTCTGAAAACTCAACATGTTGGCACTAACATCAGGTTCTCAGTATAAATGTTAAGTGCAAGATATTCAGATGTATTTCTTGTCACAGAATATTAAAACTGACTCCATTTTACATAAGGTTTTTGATATTGTTTATAATATGTTACTTTTGCCTACTCTTAAAGTTCACTATGAAGCAAGGTTTTGAGCAGAGCTTGGACAAAGATGTAAAATCACGGAGGTTGTACTGTGTCATTTTAAGCATCATGTCGATGAAATATTAAAATATTGTCTTTTAAGTGTGAAATAAACAGAATGTTGATAGTTTTGGTGAAAGATAAAGTATATTTCATTTTATGAGTGCCATAGTAGTTAATGCTAGTTATTTCCTAAAGTGGCTTTGGTGCTTACCCAATGATTTTCTTTTTCACTCAGTGAAATAAATCTTCATTTTTTATCAAATCAAATGTAACTGATATGCCTTTATATGTTTCAGCTCTTAAACTTCAGTGGAATAGCCATTAACACACGAATAAAGATTGTCAAAACTTAGAACAAACGACATAAAAAAATGAAAAAGATAGTAGAAATATCATGTCACATAAGTCTTTCTTGTCAAATGCATTTCATGTCTGATTATATAGGTCTGAAGATGAGGAATTTCAGGAGGCTGTGGACCTGTATACATCAGGCCGCTTAGAGGAGTCCATCAGCTTGGCAAAGGAGAGTCTGAGACATTCACGGGAAAATCTCATCCTGACTCAGGAGGCGGATGAAGATACAGAGGTGGAAGGTGAGATTTGAAATTTGTAATCAAACGCTTCTCTAGAAACAAGGCTGGACATCATGAAATGCTCTTTGGACTTTATTGACCTAGAAGGGTGGAAGGATATTTTTATTCAGTTCAGCGTCCAACTTAAAAAGAAAGATAAGATGATGGACTTGAATATTTAAGCACTGTCGGTAGTGGTTGATTATGCTTATTGCTTACATCAGCTTAGTGTTGTTGTTAACTTGTTAGTCAGGATCTCTCGAAATTTATTTACAGAATATGATGAGGAATCAGATACTGATGATTCTGACACTGAGATGGAAGAAGATTCTGTGGAACCAACAAGTGCCAAAACTGAGTCTAACTCTGAAGTTCGGTCAGTGACAGAGTCAAAGTCTGATCCCCAGTCCTCCAAAAAGGGAAGAAATCCATCAGGGTTAGAGCAGGTGTCTGCTGGAAAGGCTACCTTAAGCACCACTCGAAAACAATCAACAGTAACTAATGGTTCTAAAAATACTGACACAGCACGAGCTGCTCGTGCAGATTTCTTTACATCACCACCAGAACCAGTTAGACTGGATCCTTTTAAAATGTTTGGGATGGAGAGAAGAAATCCAGTGAAAGAAGAATCAGTGTCCCAGTCCAAAGTGAATGGTGAAGTCAAATCTCCTGTTAGTGGGCCTGGAGAGATGGAGTCGGATGAAGGAACTGATCAGCAGGTTTGTAAAGTAAAACAAAAAAGTGTGAAATATTTTCCTGGAAGATAATATTGAATTATGTACATTCAATGATAAGTGCTTAACTTATGAGTGTTGGTGCATATCATAGATTGATAATAAACTACCTGTTTGAAATTATAACAAATTTCAGTGGGCTAGATTTATAGATAAGTAAGTAAATACTTTCCTGGTAGGGTCCAAGTTTGACAGAATTTATGTTAATATACATGTGTAGACAATGCCGGCTATTACTTTAATACATTCCAACTTTTTCTGTTACCAAGGTTGAGTCACATGTGTTGGACAGCAAGGCTCAGCGAAATGAGAGCAACAACACTGATGACGACCTAGATGAAAATTTTGTTTCGGCCGAGTATGAACCACTTGTTGATGATGATGAAAAAGTTGCTGTTAGCCGAGCAATGGAGCTGCTCCTGGTTGATATGGATCATAGATCTGAATCTTTAAGTGAATCAAATGATGATCAGAATGCTTCTACTGACAATGAAGTTGATGATGATGTGTTCCATGAATATCGGCGACATTTATCTTCAAGAGATTCCTTAGGATCACAGTCGGAAAGTGTGCGAAGTTCAAGTAGATCGAAGTCAAAAAATTCATTGTCTAGTAGTGACAAAAATGTAAGATCTATATCCAGCTCAAGCTCAAGTGCAGATAAACTTAAAAAGTCGGAGGGTGAGCATGAAAATACCAAAGGGATTTTATTGAATGAAAATATTTCTAGTTCATTAAATGAGCTAGGAACAACTGAAAGATCTGTGTTACGAAGTGTTCAGCACATGAGTGATAATTCTGGTTCTACTGGAGGATCAGGGGAAACAACCTTGCAGGTTTTACAGAGTGTTAGTGAGATTAATGAACAAAAAAGTAATGATGAAATAGAACACTGTATTCAGTATCTTGATGACAAATTTGTAACACGAAGGACTCGAGGGAGCAACAGATCTGGTAAATCCAGTTCAGGACTTAATAAGTCTGGTAGTTCAGATAGTTTCACTTTATCAACCCCTAGTCATTCGTCTCGGCATACTTCATCAAGTTCTCTTTCAGAAGAATTTGAATTTAATAAAAATATTGCTCAGGAGAGTGATGATGAGCGTCCTGACTCGGATATGTTACGAGACTATCACATGACCGTAAGTCAAGTCCTTGAGGACGATAATGAGGAGAATGAGCCGCTAGAAAATCTTCCTAAAGAGGGAGAAGATTTAGATCAGACTTTAAATGCAGAAGAATTTGTTGACACTTGTCCAGCATCACCTGCTTCGGAATATATGTCTCCGAGGTCGGAGATGGACTATACATCAGATAAAAGTGACCTTGTCTCTCCAAGGTCTGAGAGGAACAGTAGTATGTATGAAACTCCAGAAACCAGTTTAAATGATAAATCAGCGGCAGATTTAAAACTAGTTACTGAGAGTGTGTCTGAAAATGTTAGTGATAAAAAAGATTCTCCTAAAAAATCCCTTTTGCCAAGTTTTGTTCAGACAAAAATTAGTTCAAAACCTGAAATTTCTAAAAGTGTTCAGTCGTCAGATGTTAAGAAAAAGAAGTCGGGTAGTTTGAAACCACCAAAGAAGATTAAACAGGAGATTGATAAAATTGACCCTGTGAAAAATTCCACCAAAACCATGATTCGAACATGCAGACGTGGTAGCCGGGAAGGTTCAGTTGAGTCAAACCACCTGGAGAGAGATGCTTGGGGAAGTTCAAGCTCTACCACCAGTTTGAATTCAATGAACTCCACTGAGGCTTCTCAGAAAAACTGGAGACCATTACCACCAGTACCTATAGAATCTCAAACCTCACCCAAACAATCTAAAACTGTTAAACAAGGAACAGGAAGAAAACTTCCTGACCCTGTTCAAGCAAATTCCAAATCGCCACAAATGTTTCAAAGTAACTTTATGAAAAAGAATTACTCTTCTAATACTGACTCTAATGATTCAAGCACCAATACACCGTCACCAAATGAAATGAGAAAGTCTGTGATTACAAGCCAGCCAAGACCATTACCCCCCAGACCAGGGGAAATAAAACCTGGGGATCCAGAAAAACCTGCTAGCAAAGTGCAAGAGAAAACTAATGAAAGCAGTGGATTACGGACTAAAATCACTGTGGACTACACAAAATTGAATTTTGATAAAGACAGTGCAAGTGAAACTGAAACTAAGAAGAAACGTATACCAGTAGCTAGTGCTTTGAAAAAGTCTTTGAAACCAAGTCTTTCAGGAAATAGTGTAGGGGATCAATCGGATGATATTCCATTTGCGGATGATAGTGAAAATGATGCTTTGGAAGAGAAATTCTTTACACCAGCCACTTCGATCAAACCAAAGAGAAAAGCAGTTAAAAAAGTAGGAGAGACTGTTGATGTAAGAAAAAGAATACTGCCCATTCCACCGCAATCATCAGAACCAGCTATGCTTAGTCCTGATCGTATCCGTGATATACGGAAAGCTGAAATTGAAAAGGCTCGTGAAGAAGCTCGTCAGAGAGCAAGGTTGAAAAGTGATGAAGAATTGGGATTAAGAGATACTCCATCTGTGTCAAAATACAAAAGAACTGTAAGTACAGAATCATCACAAAGTAATTATAGCAGTAGAGCTGAGAAAATATCTGATAGTGATGATTTCAGAACTCCATTGCAAAAAGCCACTGTAAGTTTTACGCCTGAAATACCAGTGTCAAACGGGACACCAAAGCAGTCCAAAGGTAAGAAAAAGAAGAAAAGTAAGACTAGAGAAAGTAGTTCATCAGCAGAAAACTTGGACTTTGAAGTTAAAAAAGAGAAAAAGAAAAGGTCGCTTTTGGCTTCTATTTTATCTGGTGTCAAAACACCAACAGACAAACCAAAAGAGTTTAAAGATCGTGACAGGTCGTCATCCACTGACACATTAGAGGACAAATCAACAAAGAAAAAGAAACCAAAAACACCAAAGACTGATAAAAAGAAGGATAAAAAGAAAAGGAAAACAGTGTCACTGGGTGAAGAAAGTTTACTGTCAGAAAACATGAATCAGCTGAAGATTGGTGCTGTATTTACAGGGAAACGACCAGTACTAAGAGGGAAGATAGTGCCTCCAAAAGCATCAGGTATTGTGATAGTAACAATTGTTTTCTGCTTGTATGTTAAATTTTCATCTATTTCAGTGTAGTCTGAAGAGATTTTTGGCCTAGTTAAACATCACATACTTCAGGTCCATATTATTAAGATATTCACCTCATCATCAGTCAATATTTGTATAATATCCATCATACAGCACAGGAAAAGTTGTGTTCTCTTGTTTGCTAAGTAAACATGTTTATGTTACAGTTGATGATTTCACTGACTCTGAAGAGGAGTTCCAAAGTCTTGCCACCAGCATGACATCTCTAACTGACAGTCAATCAAGAAGAATCAAGTCTGTAAGTCAACTCTCTTCTCCTCAACTAGTACTGAACTTATTCTTTATTCCATATTACCTTCTGGGTGTTCAATCATTTAGAAGTCAAAATTTTATGAATAAGCTTAGCATGAAAGAATGCTTCTTCAAATATCAGCGAAGAGGTAAATTGTTTTTGTTACTTATTGCGAGAAAATTGATGGACTAATTGTTGGTAAGGGGAAAGGTCCCAAACAAAACCACCAATACTGCTCATGATACTTTTCCTGTTTATTTGAATTAGAAAAAAAAACTGATACCTATCCAACTTCAAATGCCTTTGCAAGTCTTGAAACATGAGCTGTCCAGCTTCAAATGCTTTTGCAAATCTTAAAACATGTCAATTTATTCAAAGGACCATGGACCATTGTCAGAGGAGGAACTAAATGCAAGAATTACAAGGAAAATCCAACATGCTGCTAAAAAACAGCAGAAACAACAAGAACAGAAACGCTTGAGGCAGGCCCAGGAAATACAGCGTAAAATCCAAGAAGTGGATGTGAAACAGCGGGAGCTTGAGGAACGTGGAGTGTCAGTTGAAAGGGCATTAAGGGGTGACGGACCTGAGGGTGGTAGATCCGAAACAGAACTCATGCAGGAATGGTTTAACCTTGTGCATGAGAAGAATGCACTAGTGAGACTGGAATCAGAACTTATGGTCAGGTATGTGGAACTAACTAAAAACTTTGTCCGTTTGCTGTTTCTCTGTACAAAAGTTTTCTAGAAGCACAAGTAGGAAAGGTCTTTATTCTGTTTTCCTTCATAGATTTTTTTTAATCTATCAATTTCCTTAGTTTAAACACTTTATTACTAAAATTGAAATGACAGATTTGTGATAAACAGTACCATTTAAGCATTTTTTTAAAATTTGTAAGTCTAAATGTAGAAGTTGTAACAATAGACTCAGAATTGTGTTAGTTTAACTGATCTTTATTGTACGACTTCAAAGCACTGCATAAATGATAGTCAGTCCAAAATAATGGACTTTCCAACCCTGCAATATTTCAGTGCCCGAGAATTAGAACTAGAGGACAGACAAGGTAGATTACAGCACCAGCTAAGAGAAAGTATGGCACTTGATGGTAAGATGTCTTATCTACTCATTCTGTCTGTCAGTAGTTGTGTTTGTGATGATTAACTTGTGTGAATTTTTAGTGAATTACGTTCTGAAAAACTAATCTGTCTTGAAAAGAGTGTGTCAGAGTTTCTGGAATCTGTTCTATGAAAAGATTAGGCAGACATCTTTGTTTCTATTAGATAAAAACTTCAAATTGCTGAGAACTTTTGTTTCAGAGTAAGTTGGTAAACTAGTAGAGTGTGGATATTACAGTCAAAGATTGTCCTACCATTGCAGTAGTCAAAATGGAATGTTTCCAGTGTTGTTTCTGTTGTCTTGTGATGTAAATTGACAAATAGACACAGTAGCATATTCTTAGTTTGTATCAGACACTACTTTAATTAAGTTAGAGCACTGTTTCGTAATACTTTTTCCTTAATTGTCAGTGAAGTCGAAAAAGTTTTAAATTCAATTAAACGTATAGATTTTGCCTGCATGATTTAGGTTTTCTAATTCCCACATGTAATTATCCCTTAGTTAGAAATGAATGCATGCTTTATTTTTCTGGATTGTGTTTTAATTTTGCTTTTATCAGACAATTTTAGTTGGTAGACAATAGCAACACCAGTGAAATTTACCTAGGACTTTAATGTATAAGGACCCATTCATCAATAGAGAACAAATGGAAAGTGTTAGTTTCTAGTATTAAGTTAGATTAGTACATTCAATACTGAGCATAAAAATAAGCAATTGTTAAGAATGTGAATAAACGGGAGTGTTTATTGTTACACAGGGCTAGATTGGGACCTCTATGATGATGAGGTCTTTGAGGAACCCAACAATATCAAAATGTCCAAATACTGGGTGGCCATATGCAGAAATGGTATATTTGCCTAAAACTATATGGCTTGTACTGTTATTTTGGTGCTACGCTTTATAGATTTTATCATCCCTATACTACACTACCCTTCATATATATATTTTCCAGAATATCATCTTTAAACAAATTAAATGTTACCTTATTGTTTAATAACACAAATAACTGATTGGTGTTGAATATTTATATTCCATATTTCACTTTAGTACTTTCATCTAGATTTTCTTGGTCAAACAGTTTTATTAGGAAATTTTGCACTGTAGATGACTACTTTAAGTGAGCACATTAGAAACTATTACTGCACTATACCTTAACCAAAACTGTCTGTATTTCTTCTTGCCTCTATACAGAGTTTTGGCCAAACCTCAGTGTACTTGTGATCCTACATATCTTGGCTCACACTTTGCCAAATGGCGCTCATTCACACACCATCTAGTTTTATAGGGACTGCTGTTGTCCCATCAAGAAATGGTCGTTTGTTGGCTGTCTCTGGTCCTAAATTGAATGTATACTGTCTTAACCTTTCTTTTACAAGTCATTATACTGTCTTACTTTGCATCTCCTTGTCTGTCACATGACTTGGTCCACATAGTTGGCTAGTTGATGCATTTAAAAGGTCAGTCAAGTTTTAATTGCTGTGGATGTGGACTGTAGGGTTGCCATCTGACCTTCATCAGTTGTTTTGTTGCTATAAGAACAGTTTTTCTTAAGTCAAAAAATTTGGATTTGTGTAAAAATATGAGGGTAAGAAATGTAGAATTTTTAGGGTAAACACTTCTAAAATTAGCACTGTAATCTGTTAAAGCTGTTAGTGGAGAACAGAGGTACAAACAAGTGAAAGCAGATCATAACCTTGTTATAGTTCAGTAATGTATTTGTTACTATAGTTTAACCCACCTCACAGTAAAACTGACATAATATTGCTGAACATTTACATAACTAAATTGCTACTAGCCTGTATCAACCCGATTTTAAATGATGGTTACACATCTCACCAGAATTTCTAACATTAGCTTCGACATGACTCAGAATTTCCTGTTACACTGTGCTTGAAATTCCCTAGATATACCATATACTTAATTACATATATTTAAACAAAAGAATTTCTTACTAAACTTTCAGGAGTTTATTTGAACTTAAAGAAGTGTGTTTTGTTTTTCCATATGTTTGAATAACATATTGTATGGAATGGTTTACTTGTGAATTTCATATACAATTTCAGTTACTTTTCTATATACTACCAATGTAGAGTAATAGAATTCAGGTTTTATTCACTTTACTTTTGAATATTGTTTTGAAATATCCTTTTTAATTTTTGTTACTTTAATAAAATCAAAGGATACATAACCTAAGTGAGGAAAAAGAAGTTCTTTGGAAAAACTCAATATGAAAGTTTTGCCATAATGGCATTGTTAAAATCATTTAGGATTTTGAAGCTGGAGATATAATAGAAATCTTAAAGGGAGCATATTGATTTCAAAGTCACAGGCTCCCACAGCTGTTCAGAGCTGTGCAGTGGCATTTTCACCAGTTAAGAGCTTTTACACTCTTACACACAATCATGTAGAGTGAATGTATCCTTTGAGTTATTTTTTCATTCAATAAATATATAGTATTTTATTTTGTTGACAGTGTAAATGTACTAATGCTGTGCATGAAACTAACTTGCTTGTTGATTGCAGACTCGCTCAAATCTCCGCTACAACGCGAGCGGGAACAGAAAATCTACAATGAATTGATCGAGGTTGTTGAAGAAAGAGATAAGTTAGTAGCCATGCTAGAGGAAGAAAGAGTAAGGTATGGGTGAGAAACAATGTGTCTATGTGTACATCTGTGTTTGTAGAAATTGTAATACTACAGACTGAAGTTAATAAACGAGTGCAATGGAGCACAGTGTTTGTGACCCTGAGTTCACAGTCTTTGTTGACCTTTGACATGGGTTAGTACTATTTCAAAAGTAACAAGCTTTACGGTCTGAAATGACAAACCTGTGGGCTACCATAGCACTGTGTGTTATGAATTCCAGCAGCCATGAGGTAGCTATTGCTTGCGGCAAACAGATTTACTTCTTTAATAAGGATAAACTGTTAATTAAAAATGTGTCTATTCATAACATTACCGGTTTTTGCCTGCATATATTGTACCTTAACTACATGCATAACATGAAGTTTTGTTGATTTTGGTGACTTGGTGCATGATACTTATGCATGTTGATTCGACAATGTAACAAGCAGATAAAGTTGCTGTGTGATCTTATTCTTTAAAGGAGGTATGTTAGCTGTGGCCAACTCAGTGGTATACAAAATATTTCAGTGGCAGTGTTTGTGACATCTTTCATTTGTATACGAGGAAAATGTTTAGTCGGGGGTTTAAATTTTGCATGAATCCTATAAAAACAGATTTGTGCATCAACAAAAACTTGTCCGTCTTCATTTTATGAATATAAAGATTACAGTATCAGTTGTTCTCATTAGACCGCAATTTACAAAGACTGCTAGCATTGGTTTCAGAATTCAGTTTAAGATGCATCACCCCCAAAAACATTTTGTAATAAGTAGAGGCACAAGCTGCACATTTTAACTAGGACATTGTGAGGTTGGGAAATGCTGATTTGTATGTTGTTTTGTTTCTGTTTATAGAGAACGAGAAGAAGATAAAGACTTAGAAAACGTAATGAGGGCAAAAGGATTTTCCTTATCGCCAACATCAGGATCCAAAATACTCCGTAAAAACCGACCAGTGAAACCTTCATGACATCATAGACATCACCACATTCTTTCTGTAGCTGAAATACTCCATACACAACAGACCAGTGTTTGACATTGTATGATGATTATATGACAGTCAGGGATGTTGTTGTTGATATGCCATGGAATATGCAGGATGCACTAAAGCAAATCATTCATGTATAAACAAACATGTAGTTCGTTTTTAAACATTTTACTGAAAGAACATAAGGTTACATTTTCGTATCAACAGAATGCCTATGATTACATTGTGTGAGAAAAGAAGAATCTTGCTTTACCAGTGTAATAATCTTTGGCAGGTGTCTGGGTAATTAATGAGAAGGATTTCACTAATTTACTAGAATTGTTTTGTAATATTCTCGTTCAGAAAAACTGAGTACTTGAATAGCAGAAAATCATTTATTCATTCTTTTTAAAACTGAATGGAGCTTTAACCGTCTCAATAAAATCGTACCGTGATTACTTCCTCTGTGCTAAAACCTTGTACATTAGTTGTAAATACTAAATATTTATTAGTGTTGAGTTGCATTGCACATCCTGCATTACTTGTTCATAAATTATTGACAAGAACCGTATTCAGTTGAGTCACAAGTTTATGCAAGTGTTTGTTTGGGGATAACTTCATGTCATATGTTATGAGTGTCTGTTAGAGATAGTAGAAGTTTATCAAATTACTGCAAATGTGCTGGTTTTAAATGTACATCAATCAACAGTTTCCATAGTAAATGTGTTTTACATTGAAAGTGAAGCAACACTTTGTACTTCTTGGTGAAAGAGAGATTGAAAATGATAAAAGGCCAGAGAAAGTTGGTTTAAACCTATTTATTTTACACCAACTACAGAAAGAGCTCTAGCATCTGGTCGTGGTATCACACAATGACAGCTTGTATAGTAAAACATTGATCTGTGCTTTTTAACACAACACCCTGTATTATACCATTAAGAGGTTGTCTTGTAGTTCCAGATGGTAGCATGCATATATAACAGCAGAATTGTTTCATATTTTGTTTATGCTGTGTATACACTTCTTTGCATACTATATACAAAGGCTCTATGCAGGGTAGAAACGCATACAATGTATAATTAGAGGAGAATTATGTGGCAGAATGGAGAGGGTTGCAGTACTGAAGAAGAGTATGTTATTTTACTATTGCCTTGAAGTATCTATTAAGCTTCAACAGATTAATATTTGGTGAGGTTTTCAACTGTCAAATTACATTTTCTTTTCATACAAATTCACGTACAAGAAAAAAAACACTACAAATTTTGTAATGCTACATTTACACACAAAAGAACACCTGTGAAGTTCCAACGTGAAGAAAGTGCCATCATTCATTTATGTTGTGAAACCATCAATCAGTGAAAGTATAACACTAAACACTGAATAATTTAATAAGAGTTTATAACCTTAAAACAATTTAAAGTCTGTTCATGATGGTGGCTTGTCAGCCTGTGAATACTTCTGAAATGAGAGTGAAACACCAAGAAAACAGTGTATAAGACATGGCTAACTTACAAAGCTTCAGTTTCTTCTGTAATACAATATTACATCAATTTTTAAAATGGTTTAAATATTGATGGTTGATTTTGCCAGGTATCATTAGTATGTACTAGAAATGAAGAAGGCAGTTTAAGGAGGTTTATCATACACAGAAACAAAACTGACAGCACAATCTTGTTAGCAAGTGCCTTCTGTTCCATTGTTTTTGTTGCAATTAGATTATGCAGTTTTGTTGTTTTATGTCTTGTTATGTAACATATTATAAATGTGATAGATCTTAATTTATTTGTATATACAGTATAGCAAGTCTACCACATGGAGAATCATTACAATAGTTCAGAGAACTTGAGGATATGGGTGTTTATATCTGACAGTTCTTTTACTTCTGATTGTTCCTTAAGGTATGATATCTGAAATTACATGTATTGAAATTTTGTCATCAATTAACTAAGGTTTGAAGGTTGTGATGTACATGTGTCAGGGTAGCATACATACTTTAACCTCTATTTTCTGTAGTAGTATATTGCTTTGGCATTAAAGGCTTATTTTTGAGGATTAAGCAAACAAGTTTTTACTCCCCAACTCTGCCAATTTCTTCCACAGGCAGGCTTATCTTTGAATATTATTTGACAGGGTATTTTTTGCACCGTCAGAGTTATTTTCATGATTAAACTAGCCACATAATGTGCTTTCTAGTCATTTCTGTGCATATATATATATAAATTTAACAGTTTTCAGACTGTAAAGAACTTGGCAAAATTTCTTATATATATTCTATATATGAATTAATTAAATTTTGTATAGAGAAAGCTTTTACCTGCAGTTCAAATACTTGAAAAGGTAATCTAGAAGTAGTGTACGCATTTCAAGAGACATACCAATATGTATGTAGACTTATAATCAATATAATACAACCTTTCATATATTAATTGTGATACAGTTGTATGGTTCAGTTGTGTATCCAAACCAGGTTTGGGCCACTGAAACATTTAACCAGGAAATCCAGAAACACATCTGTAAGCAGTATTGTATTTTTTATCTTCCATACTATTACAAGTTTTATGTGACAATTATCAAAATGATAAAAACTTGTCTCAGAATGGGTACAACATACAGCTTTTCTGTGCATGTGTTAGCTTTTTACACATAGACTTGTAAATGTTTAATTTATAAATCCTGAAGTATTTCATGATGAAAATGTATACATGTACAATAACACTGCAGGACTGAATGGTTAGGAATATACTTGAAATGTATTTAATTGATGCAACTGCATGTATGATATATACGGAAATGGAATAGAGTGCAAGTTTGGTTGAGCTGCAGAATGTTGCGTTGTGAAAATGTATATAAATGTACAGTATTGTGTTGTATAAGTGAATGTACAGTCTTTTATTACATGTACTGAAACCTTGTTACACATAAGGTTGTGATAATGTCTTAATAAACGTCATTAAAGCATGGTTACAGTGTTTACATTTTATAGCATTAGCTAACGTGAGGTAAAGGGTCATGTTTAGCTATTGTGACATCATTTCCTCCACAATCTACCTTGTTTACATTCTAGTGACCACATTTTAAGTTGATCCTTTTGAATGTTGGTCAGAATATTTGTCCTGATGAACCTTGCTAAGTGTTGAAACTGTAATCCAGGATTTTGAGAAATATCCCTGTAAATGAAAAATGCCCCAGTAGTGGG
>JAUMHA010008901.1:3246-14157 GCA_032359765.1 Saxidomus gigantea
GCAATGTAGGGCCATCTTAGCCCTCTTGTATTTAATATTTCCTCAAAATGACGCTGTTAAGGTAGATTTAATCTTTAAAATCTCTTGCAGTAGAAACAACAGTTCCTAATTATGATAATTTATTTTATTTATGTTTTAATGACCAATTTGCAAAACATAAAATATCATCAGAAAATGTATGCTTAATGTTCAGAAATAAAAATAATTGTTGTTCTCAGATTCAATGACTATCTGAAGTCTGGGGAGCATAGGCATATAGAGAAATATTCTCATTTGATATATCATTTTAGATTTTTACCAGGCCATGCAGATGCAAGACTGTCCATATACATTATGCAAGACTGAACCTAAGAGGGGGTGGGGGCAAAGAGTGCTTGCCTGGTTTTCTCTTTATCAAAACTACAATGTGGGATGGGGGCTGGGGAAGATGGTACAGAAGGATAGCAGGGATAATGAAATTTGTAAAGCTTGCTGAAGATGCATTTATCAAAGCTCTGTTTTATATTTTCAGTATTACGAGATGTCGTATGGCCTCAATGTGGAGATGCATAAACAGGTATGTTACTGTTTTATCACAGCCGGGTGGCTGACAGTAGCTGTGTTTTGTCAGTAGCTACTTAGTGCAGTGATAGTTTTAGTACTGCAGTGATAGTTTTAGGAGTGCAGTGATAGTTTTAGGAGTGCAGTGATAGTTCCAGTAGTGCAGCGGTAGTTTTAGCAGTGCAATGATAGTTTCAGTACTTCAGTGATGAGTTTTAGTACTGCAGTGATAGTTTTAGTACTGTTTTTATTAGTGTTTGGTAGGAGGCTGTAGGAGAATAATGTCATAGATCTGCAAATGTAGTCAGACAAGTCAGACTAGGTAGTTTTGATATTGTGATTTTGAAAGTGTTTCAAGTTTTAGCTATAATGGACCAAATATTTATCAATGATTCTAACACTATTCATAATTTCTCTTATATTCCTTCAAAGTATATCACTACAGTCGTCCTGAACTATTTTTGACTGTTAAATTTCACGCAACATTTCTGAGTGCGCATGCATTAATACGCTTGGATTGGCATTGTTATGAATGCAGTCACATTCTATTTCATTCACATTATCATGTTACTGTTTCACAAGCCACCTATTGATCTACAAGCTCTTCTTCCTGTTCAATAGAACAACTTTTTTTTGCTCCCTCTTAGAATCTCCACTTCCTCTTCCACAGAACAGCTTTTTTTTGCTCCTCAATCTCCACTTCCTGTTCCACAGAACAGCTTTTTTTTGCTCCTCAATCTCCACTTCCTGTTCCACAGAACAACTTGTACAGAAACTACTTTTACCGCAAGAAGGCTGCTTTGTTTATTGCTGTGACGAAGGTGACAGTTTTAGAAGAAGCAACAGTGTTATTTCACAAACACTCGCACCTCTTATCCAGAAGGAGCTGCTGTTAATCCGTTTTCTTCCTAAAGCAGGACTGTCATTTATTTTCACCTCCAGTTACACGTGTTATAACATTCCACTTCGTGGCCAGACACATATGCACTTTGCTAGCTTGTAATTTTCACTGTCTGCAGGGGAAAACATCTGTTATGTTTTGTGAAATACATACATTCGGAGTTGTTCGTGTATTTGTACCAAGTAACATGAAAACTTGCGGTTTATCAAATACCATTTTCTTGTTCCACTTGTCCTGTACAAGGTTATAATTACACATTGTGACAAGGCTACAAACAGTAATGTTTTGTTCCCTGTACCTTACATAAAAAAAGGAAATAGCAATTTTCGACACACTTAGTGATCTGTCATATTTGTAGTTAGTACAAATGTGTATTGTCATAAATGGATCTGTTCAGGTTAAAAGGGTCTGCTTATATGTACATGTTTTTTTTCATTTTTCGTATTCAAAAATGTGAAAATAATTAGATTTAAAGGTAAAGGTAAAGTATTGGATATCAATGTTACTTTTATGGGCCAGCCATTTCTGACTTATGAGACACATTTTTTGAGCCTATTGACTTCTTGAATCCTGCCAGGCACCAGGCAAGTAGTCATGAAATAACTAGTCTGTCACTTACTGGCACAATGTCCGGAAATATTGAATAAGCCCATGTTGGGGTTTGAACCTATGTCTTTTTGCTTTTAAGTTGCAAGGAGGAAGCTTTGGGAGACTACTTTAACTGTAAGGACAGTAAAATCAGTAGCAGTAATGTTAAGGACCCATATTCCTCATTTCCCATAAGCTGCATTTTGTTTACATCATGTTGTAAGATACATTTGAACAACTTTTGGACACCTAAAAAATTCAAACAAAATTATGTCGAACAGCAGTTAAACCTACACCGGTACACATATCCAAAAACTGCAAATTAATATTGTCATTTCTTTCCAAAATGATAAAAAAGAAAATGTTTAGCCCGTAGCAATTTGGTCACCTTGATCTGCGTTAGCATGGCCGGTCACACCTCGGGGCACACTGATAATAGATGATATTTATCAGATTCAACCGTACACGACTGTAAAACTGCATTATAATTTCAATACAATTAGTTAAATTTTGCCCCGGGTGGTTTTTCAGATCAAGTGCGTTTTTTTGTGGTGATAGTTGTTGACAATGCACAGTGTGTCATTATAGAGAAAATCGTTGGGATTACTGAAGCGAAACGCTATTTGAACTACGGGTTATGTGGTAATGTGTTAGATTGAAAATGGATAGTCACAATTCATTAACCCGAATAAATGTGTTACAGTATAACAACAGAATTAGTTTCTTTGTTGATCTTACAGATCTATCTATATACCTTTATGATTTAATTTTCAAGTAACTCAACTGTGAAGTGGTCATTTTAAAGCTTAGCCCACTAAAGTTCTAAAATGAAGTACCATTAATCATTCAAAAAGGCGCTAACTGAAAATTTACAGATTAAATTATGACCTATGAAGATCATGATCTGAGCGCCAAAATCCCCTCTTTTTTTTCTTCTTTTTTTTTTAAATCCCTTGTCAGCAGGAAAAAAAGGAGATTTTTGCTAAAAAATTAACCTTTTGATGTGATAGTAGAGGCTCTACTGGTGGTAATTTCTTGATCAGAAGGAATGCATTTACTATATGACCTTAATCTGCTGAATAGTAATGAATGTGTTTTTCATATGCTGGTAACTGGGAAGACTTTTTGCTGGTTGCTTAATAACATAAACTTAATAAATATAAGATTAATTGATGGCATTAACCACAACATTCTTCTGACTCAGCAGTATCACATATTTGTGGTATATTATGTAGTAACCACAAACAAATTAATATAAAAAAAAGAACTGGACAAAATTAATATTCAAGAAGCAGCTCTAGGCTTTTTGGTCCTACGTATTTATGGTAATGAAAATTTATGGCAATATTTTCTTTGAGATATGTGAAATTGTTAGCTTTTCTTGGGAAAAAGAATTGTGCAAGCTAAAACTTTACGGCAATGGTCTTGTCACTACTGGGGCCATTGGGACTTTCTTCCCTCTATTAGCAGGGGCCAGGTACATTGAAGCATTTCCTGCAATAAATTTCCCTAAAATCTTATATTTTTCCTTGTAAATTGATGGAATATCATAATTACCATGGCTCTTCACATTAAGAGGGCAGCCCCTTCTAGCTAATAGTAACTAGGTTAGCGTGTCCAGTTTTAATAGAGTGCAAACTAGTGCAGTTTGCATTTGTGGCCATTTGTTGAAAGTTCTTCTTTAATAACTGAGAAACAGTTGGGCTTAAATAATTAAAGACTAAACGCAGACATACTAACGAACAAAGGTTACAATGTTTTCATTTGATCAGACCCTCCGCAGTTCTGTTTTACATAGTATTTGATTTGTCTGCGTTTGACTATTTGACCATCGGCTTGAGATGGCAGACAAAACATGAAGCAACCAAGAGAAAGGCATTATAAGTAACTAGACAGGAGAGTGTGAAGTAAACGTCAGTTGAGGTTATGTACATGAATCAATAATAAAAAAAACCCCAACATGCGGGAAGTTACCGAGGTTGATTTATGATGCAAGAAGATATATAAATGTAGGAAAAGTCGCATCCTATGGGAAGTGATCTCAAGAGTTGTACCATAGTCACTAGCACGGGTTTCCTGATCAAGAGAGGTGTTTAAGTATCGTGGTGTTAGATTACCTCCTTCTTATATGCAGGAAGTGTTATAAGTATATTCTATTTGAGTCTTGTCATTTGAGCACTTGAGTTTGAATTCGCCAAGATATTTGTTGAAATTATTCACAAGTTTGCTTTTCTGTTTATTGTTCAGTGAAGTCAAAGTCTTGTTTTATTTTTTCCTTGAGAGAGTCGCTTGTGTTGTCTGAAGGGAGGGGGCGGGGGGAGAGGGGTTTGGGAAGACAGTAGCAGTGGGAGATAAATATCAAATTGTTTGAGTGTTTGGAGGGGAGGTAAATATTAAATTGTTTGAGTGTTCAGAGGGTACTGATGGATCTTTGGATTAATTCCTACAGTAACTGCAATCTTAAGTCCGATACAATTCAGGAGAAGTCATAACTGTTATAGGAGGTTGAGAAAGCAAAATTCTTTCATTAGTAAATTAGTAGAAACTGAAACCAGATACTGTGTCATGTGCAGTGTCTGCAAGTGCACATTTCCAAGGTTCTGTAATAGATACTGACTATCAAAGGCGACTGATGTTTTGATGTTATGTGGTTGTATTTCACTCAGAATTTGTAGTATGATCAAGTTAATGATTTTGAGAAAAACCAGATAATTGGGTAGGGTAATAATTACCTATCTGTTAATATATTTGTGAGATTGAATTGACAAAGTAGCATTTATCAGGGATATAAGTGGAAATTAAATTGACATGAATATATGTATGTCCTGTTTTGCACTTTGTAAATTGTTAGCAGGTTTTTATACGGCCCGCACTTGTGATGAATGGCTCTAGGAAGAAATCAATAAAAGTCTGGTCAGTTCAGTATCGGAGCAGTGACTCTTGTGAAGGGCTAATTAATCAGCAGCTGGACATATCGGCCATTTAATGTCATGTTTTTCCCTCCAAAAACCTCCTTAATCTGTGTGTTAAGAGAGTGTGAAATTTCATTCAGAGTTGAATGACAGGGTGCAGCTCCCTGCTGGCTTATGTAGCACAGGAAATCCTTGTTTAATGTGATCAGGCTGTAATCCAATCATTGCCTACTCCCACAGGGTGCTACCATTCGATACCACTGGAGCGCAACTACTTAAGTGCTGCCCCCTTGTGGGAGCCCCTCTTGCTGAACTGTTCAAATTGGGGAGCATAATGAGAGAATGCAGAATTAAAAAGAGGGACTTGTGACTTCAGATCATAATGAGAATTTTCATTGATTTTATAAATCCAGAGGAAGAATACAGCTTTTTATTTCTCAAAGTGTAAAACATGGCACTTTGTAATTTGATTTAGAATTTGACTGTCAATTTTTGGCATTTTGACTGTAATGTATTGAGATGAGAGTCCCTTGGACTAATAGGTGTTGGGATCATGCCATTAAAATAGCATCATGTCACATCTAACAAAACATTATGTCATAATAATTGGGTCACATCTACTTAATTTCTATAATTATGTTATCTGATTTGGACATGCCCTACTGGATGGTGTGTTTGAGCATGACTGGATGGTGTGTTTGAGCCCTACTGGATGGTGTGGTTGAGTGCTGCCCTACTGGATGAAGTAGTTGATGGGTATGTGAGAGCTCCCCCTTCTGCCACCCCACCATGAAAGAAAATCAGATGGAAGTATTAACAGAATAAATGAACAGATATTTGTCATTATGGGGACAAAAAGTTTAGATTATAATCCAGTAGTCAATTTATTAAAACTTCATACCAAACAGACTACTGTAAAAAGTTGATACTGCCATTTTAAACTGGTGACAGTTATTGGGAAGAGCAGTAAAAGCTTAGGCAAAAAAAATAGTGAAGAGAAAAGACGCCAATATTGTTACAGCGTATTTGACTGGTGTATCACCGCAGGCCATACCAGGGATAAACGACTGTCCATTCCAATCAATGTGAGGAGCTCATCAACAGACTTCAGAAATGAATTCAATTATCTAATTACTCTCAGCACCAATGAAGACAGTGTCTAATAGAATACAGATTCAACCAAATCTCAATTTTCTGGCTTATACACATGGGTGGTTTTAATAAGAAGAAATGCAAATAAGTTCTAAAAGTGTAAAATGAGCAGGATAGTTTAGACTTCCATCAGCAGGGGTAGTGGCTGAGCATCATTTTTTAAAGTTTTCGTTATATTCTCTTAAGTCTAGTCATCATGTCTTCACCATCATCATCATCATCATCATCTTGATCATCATCCTTTCAGTTCCCGAGTCTTTGTATTTTGTCTGATTCACTTAAGTCTGATCATCATAACTTTATCATCATCATTATTATCTCTTTTGTCTGATTTGCCTTCATCAAATCCTTATCATCGTATCATCATCACCATCATCATCATCATCTTCATGTCAGTTCTCATGGATGTGTATCGTGTCTGATTTGCTTAGGTCTGATCATCATGAATTTATCATTATCATCATCACCACCATCATCATCCTCATCACCATCATCATCTCTTTTCTCAAGTCTGTATGATTTTAATGATTTGTGGGAGACCTTTTATTTTTAGCTCTTTAAATATTGCCTAGGGCAATCAGTGATTCAGGCCATCAAATCTCAAGACCCTGTGCTTGGTTAGCATCTGTTAACTTATTTAGTACACCCTCTGTCTAGGCTCTGTTCTCAGGACTTCATTGCTTTCAAGGGTTTAGAGAGACAAAGTGCGAGATTGTGTTCCAAGGGGAGTCTGGAGGTGTGGGGGTAAATCTGATTAGGGTCTCAGGTTGAATTACAAGAAGAAAATGGAACCAGATTTTGTATTTTGTATAGATATGCCCAATAAATATGTTAAGTCGTTGCTTCCAAAATACAGCTATTAAAGTTTTAAAAACAATATAATTTTACACACAGTATACAGAAGAGAATAATTGTTATTTATTTTAATGTCATATTGCCTTTTGTTCTTTTTTCAGTATGCGAAAAAAATGATCGTTGAAAGTGAAATTCAGTGACAGAGGAAACCTACATGGTTTCAATTTTACATTATTGGTTTCAGCATTATAAGACAACAACTTTAAGAGGTTTTAAATTAAAAGACATGGCACTGCAGAATTCCTCCAGAGTTGTGTTTTCAGTTTGTAGTGTACAGACGTAAAATGAACCACAACACCCAACTGCGTTGTGTCTCCTGAAAATCACTAGTATCTAGACATGTTCTGTCATAAAGTCGGTTTAACTACATTTAAAATGACCTGCAAAGAGCAGTTATTTTTGAGGGACACTTTGAATTAGAAAAATATACACGAAAATTTCATGCAAAATTAAAGCTGGCATGTGTGTCGTAAGTCAAGCCGACTTTTTCACTCTTCTGACTGCTTTCATCATCTGTTTACAATTCCAGGGGCATTACCATCAAAATCTGGATTTACACATGCTTTCTTTCCCTGTTTAAGCAGACATGTGCTTTGTGTCACCTATTTTGGCAGACCTAATCTATGAATCGCCTATTTTGGCAGACCTATGCTTTGTGTCACCTGATTTAGCAGACCTGTTCTTTGTGTCACCTATTTTGGCAGACCTATGCTTTGTGTCACCTGTTTTAGCAGACCTGTGCTTTGTGTCACCTATTTTGGCAGACATATGCTTTGTGTCACTCGTTTTAGTGACCTGTGCTTTGTGTCACCTATTTTGGCAGACCTATGCTTTGTATCACCTGTTTTAGCAGACCTGTCCTTTATGTCACCTATTTTGGCAGACCTATGCTTTGTGTCACCTGTTTAGCAGACCTATGTTTTGTGTCACCTGTTTCAGCACAACCTGTGCTTTCTCACTGATCTGTCCTTCCAGAATCTGTGCAAGACTGCTGTATTTGTTTTGTTATTTTTTTTTCTCACTTCCGTTAACTTTCTGATGTTCTTGTTTTACAAGCAATTTTGTGCTTATTAGGAAATCATCCGGACATTATTGATCGCCGACTGTCCAAAATGGCAGCCTATGGTGATAAAATGCTCAAGTGTTTTATTTCTGTGTTTAGCGGTGTACTTGTGCAAATAGGCTTTTCAAGCACAATGGGAGATTTTAGGATCAATTGGCGAAGGAAAATATTGCCTCCTAGACTTGGGCAAATGAAAAACAATTTGATCTTTATTTGTTCAACAAATATTTGTTCTGGAATAAGAATACCAACTTTGTTTGTATAAGATGTTTAATCAACATTTCATGAAAACAGGGTCAGCCATAGATTATTTTAGAAATTTAATGCTTTGAAATATATGAAAATTCAAGCTTTTGTTTGAATAAGAGTAATCTTGACATTGCTTAAAAAATGTGGAAATTAAATAAAATGTGGCGAATTTTGCTTAGCGAAAATAAAATTTTGTTTGAACCTTTTTCTTTTAAGTACACAAAAATGTTGGTTCTTGTCTGGTTGATCGGTCTAAAAATAAACCAGTCTGCCCATCTGTCTATGAAAACTTTTACGATTGCCATAGTTACTGCTATTATTTTAATAAAAATTTGAATTATGTCTAGCTTGAATGCTGCTTGAGATAGTCATATTCAGATCCTTGTGGTTCAAGAATCTCAGACATTCATTGTGCAGTAGAGCAGTGAACAGTGTCTGTAAAATAAAGTCTCTAATCTTTTGTGTACAAGTTACCCCACCCCCCTGTACTTTGCTGTAACTTGTATATTATACACCCAGGTCGGATGTGACAGCAGTTTCTGTCTTTTCTAAAAAAAGATACAAGATTATTGTTCTCTCATTACTTTGCGGTCCAGTGATCAGAGACTGAAGATTGTATCTTGTCTTACATTATGGTGTTAATTCATTATTGAGAACAAAACCTTTGTTAGCTTTAGTCCTTGGAAGCTATATGATCTTTCTTGCCATATATTTGGTATTATGATATCTCTTAAGTGTGCTTTGGTGTTTACTTCTTTACACAATTAAATGGAACATTGATATTACACAATTAATGAGAAACCAATTATTAGTATGACTTTGTCAGAGAAAAAAGCTTTGAAGTTAAGAGTTAGGTTGACTTTAACAACCCTTATTTTCACAGAAGTAAGCTTTTTTTGCATATTTAGAATACCTATGGTGGTGGACAGTGGTGTCCACAAACATTGTCCGCTCCAAAAGTTGAACACTTTCATCTGATCTTCACCAAACTTGATCAAAATGTTTGTGGGCATAATAACTCGGCAGAGTTCAATAACCAGCCAAATCCTTGAATAATAAATTGATCAAATTAGCCTTGTCCACTCTCCAAGTCAAACAGTTTTCATCTGATCTTCACCAAACTTTGTCAAGTTCGATAACCAGCCAAATTGCCCAGGGCACTTCTGAATTATGGCCCTGAAACGATAAATCAATAAAAGTAGCCTTGTCCTCTCATGTTTTTCGAGGTACAACTACACTACAGCTTTAAGACATATACATGTTCTGAAAAATCACAGAAAGTGGTCACTTAAATTACAAAGGTGTGAATTTCCTTCAGGATGCTAGTATTAACATACATACAAATGAACAAGTCAGGCACCATGGCATTAATATTACGACCTTTAACCTGTCACAGATCACATTAATATGCATAATGTGATGAGCATGCATTGTGATTTCCCAATGGAGCCATTGGTATTCTCCTTTATAGACAATCATCCCCCAAGTGACAAGGAGGCAAATTACATATTCTTTATTCCTTCTGCAAACTTATTTCTTACTCCTTGAGGCTGTCTCTGAGTTGTGTGTGTCATAGAATCACGCTAGCCAATAATAGCTTGAGATTTTGCTGATCATACTTTTCTACTTGTGAAGAATATTTGTTATGAAGATTGATATTATTCATCAAAATCCTCGTCCTCATCATCATCATCATCAGAATCATCATCAGAGTTGTCACCATGTTAAATTGCAACTGTTGTATTTGAGATACATAGATTGTCATTTTCATATGGCATTCTTGTTACTTTTCTCTGCCTTATATTGTTATTATTGTCATCCTCATCACCATCATCATCATCAGCAACAACAGCAACATCATTATCATCAACATCATCCTGTTTTTTCTTGTACATCAACATCATTGTCATTTTCAGTTACAGTTACATTTTGTGTGCCAACATTTTGTAAGGAAGCTGGTTTGTGTTTGTATGAAATAGATCGCTTAGTGGAATAATGGCATTGTAGTAACTGGGGAAATTATACAGTTATACAGTTTACCATATCGTGACAGTTATGATTTTCTTAGCATGTTGAAAAATTATGCCTTTGCTTTTTTTTCCAAGTACAGTCATCAGCAGCAGTAGCAAAAAATTACATTTCCGGTTGCGATTCTTGGGTAATAAACAGTAGCAAAACTAAAGTCCCAGGACCACAATTACAAGTAGCTTTTATTTTACCAAGAAATATTTCTTACCAGCGAAAAAGACATTATTTTTACAAAAATATCCGATTTGCTTCTTAAATTGATAAGTACATGTTAGAAATATAGTACAATATTTTTTCAATGACATTGCAAAAAATTAGAAAGACTTTCTGGCAACCATTTTTCTTGAAAAAAGGACTTGAATACGAAAGAAAGGCGTATGTCAACATTGTCTTAGAGTGAATAGAATATGGTTCTATCATTATCCTGTCTTTAAATTAATTTTACTATATTAGTCACAGTTGTTGCAGCAGTCATAGTAACAACATTAGCAGTAGTTGTAGATGTAATAGCAGTAGCTATAACAGCAGTGGCAGTTGTTACAGCAGCAATAATAGTTGTAGCAGTAGCAGTAGCAATAGCAGCAGATTAGCAGTAGCAGTAGCAGCAGTACAAGTTGTAGCAG